>JAOXYL010000113.1:12443188-12471057 GCA_028564955.1 Terapon puta | reverse complement strand
GAGAGAGAGAGAGAGAGAGAGAGAGAGAGACTGTTCAACTCAGAGACCCTCCACCCAATCTGGAGCTGATTAAATCCCAGCTGTCTGCCAGACCCACTGCAGCCCCCTACCCCCCACCCCATCCCATGAGAAATGTGTGCTGTACAACCAGGAGCAAAGAAAGAGAGGAAACTAATCACACATACTTCTTGTGTTACATGTGGTATTCCTTCCTCCCTGTCAATTATAAGCTGTAAGCCAGAGGCTAATAACGGTACGGACAACTAAGACCCCTTCTATCCACAGAGGGGCTGTCACGTCAAAAGATGTCTGTGTGTGCCTTGACACTTTTCCCCTCGTGTGTCTGCGCAGAGCGGACGAACTCCAAGCCTATTTTGACGGGCACCCACCCGGTCAACACGACGGTGGACTATGGAGGCACCACGTCGTTCCAGTGCAAAGTGAGGAGCGACGTCAAGCCGGTCATCCAGTGGCTCAAGCGCGTGGAGTCCAACGAGGAGAGCCGCTACAACTCCACCATCGAGGTGGGAGACCAGCAGTTCGTGGTGCTGCCCACGGGGGAGGTGTGGTCACGGCCCGATGGCTCCTACCTCAACAAGTTGCTCATTACGCGCGCCAAGGAGGAGGACGCCGGCATGTACATCTGCTTAGGCGCCAACACCATGGGCTACAGCTTCCGCAGCGCCTTCCTCACTGTGCTGCCAGGTAAGGCCCCGGGAAAGTCTGTTTACGGCGCCACGGCAGCAGGCAGCGTCACAAACAAATCAGCAGGGTCTGTGCTATGAGTTTATATTTTATGTGGCTGTTTACCTTCAGGAATCTGCATTAGGGCACGTAACACAATAACATCAGAGGAATGTCGAACTAAAATGAAAGGCTTCATACACGTCAGGGAAAAGTAATGAGGACAGATTGCATCAAAGCAAATGGTTTGTTGTCACCTGCTTTATATCAGGTTTTGATGTGTTTTGAGCTTGTGTTATTCTCCACCAAACAAATAAGAGCTTGTCAAATTCACAAGGCGCTCAAGCTCTTAAAATCTTTTTTTTCTGGAGAGGTTGAGTTTGTGATGTTGACGCGATAACAGATGGTGGGATATGGGGAGGAGATGGAAACCCGTCTCTGTTAAATGTTTTTGTGTTTTGGACTTCTCCCTCACATTTTATTGACTCAGCCCTGGCTCCAAAAAATAATCAAGAGTTTAACCGATAGCGAAAAAGATCATCTGTTTCAGGCCTTAAGCTCTTCACCTGCACATTTAAACAAACTCTTGGCAAAATATTAAGAGTTAGAATCTTGTTCTGATTTCATGTTGGCCCTCTTCTTTTGCAGACACAAAGCCTCCCATCACGCCCATATTCTCGCCAGCCTCCAGCTCCCTCCCCTGGCCTGTCATCATTGGCATCCCTGCTGGAATAGTGTTCATCTTTGGCACCGTGCTGCTGTGGTTCTGCCAGAGCAGAAAACACTGCCCACCTCCCAGCACTCCAGCGGCGGCTGCACAGGTGCTGCAGGGCTCCCACCGGCTGCCGTACCGAGAGCGGGACAGGGTCTGCGCGGCCCCGTCCTCCAGCTCGTCCAGCCCGGACAAAGACTGCATGGGCTCCATGAACTATGAGGAGTACCTGGCGCAGCAGCAGCTCCTCCTCACCCAGGGAGGACCGACGATCCCCGCTAAAATCTACCCCAAAATCTACACTGACATTCACACGCACACTCACTCCCACGTGGACGGGAAAGTGCACCAGCATCAACACATTCATTTTCAGTGTTAGCCTCGGTGCCAGATACACCCACCCACCTCCTCGCTGACTGCTCCAGCACCTCAGAGGGACAAAGAGCTGTGGACTGAACAGCAGCTCCTGAGCGACAGTCACCTGGCATTACTCTTTAAAAAAAAAAAAAGAAACCTGTCAGACTCTTCTCATGCGTTGTCAGGGCAGTGTGTACGTGGGAAAACAGTGGCCAGTGATACTCATCTTGTGTTTTTACACCCAAACTTCCATATTTGGTGCTTTTTTTTTTTTTTACCTGTCAGATCCTCACACCACTAAAAATCCATGAATCCTTGTTGTGCACTTAATACAAAATAAGGACAAGGATGTTTTTTTTGAGGGGGGGTTTGTTTGTTTCTTTGCAGAGTGTGAGTTTAATCGCAGCTATTCGGGCCAGCTGAAAGCTCTTCCTCAGCAGTTGAATTTTGCATTTTCCTACTTGAGGCGCAGCTGAAAATGGAGGCGAGGTTTTACCTTTCACTTATTCAGCTGCCGGAGCGCAGAGGCTCCGTGTGTTCTGCCTGGTAATGAAGATGAAAATGGTACTCAAGATTTACAAAGGGGCTGGTTTTACACTCCTACTCAGGTAGTCCTTTTGTTTGTAAAAGATGCATAATGTTTGGAATGCTGACCACTATCCTTTATATTCTCCATCCCTCACTTTTGTCCTCAGTTAAAGGTGATTCCATGTAGACTGGTAAGTTTTTAATCACCGCTTTACGGCATGCAAACCTTGCGTAAGACTGCAGGGGATGGAAGAATTGTTTCCACGTTTACTCAGTTGATCTTCATTATCATTTTTAACTTTTATTAAGGTAGCTTCCCATCACCAGTCAGTAGCACGTCAAGGTAAACCAGCAGTCTTTAGACCTCCACCTTATCCAACCACAGTTTATGAAGCTGTAGTCATTTATAATCAAATTGAGTCATGAATATTTAATTTATTTTGCTAAAAAAATGTATCAAAGGTTTATTTTTCAGAGTAAGGCGTTTTACATATCTATGTAATGTTATTAAAATATACTGTTTTTATCGTGTATAGTATATTTTGAGTACTTCGTCACCCAGTTTAATCACATTTAGTTTGTGCCAATATTTAGGTATTTCTGTATGTAATTGGTTATATTTGACAATCTTGTATGTTGTACTATGTTCAAGACTCAGAAACTAAATCATCTAAAAGTGTGATGGTTTGGTAGTTTGATTAAATGACCGGAAACAAATTAGTCACATGCTTCATGAATGACGATTTTCCTCAACCTGCGAATGTTCCTCAGAAGAGAGTCTGTTCTTGCTGACAAAAGGCGTAAAAGTCCTTGTGAGTGAGAACTTCACTGTCCTAACAACGTGAGGGGTGGGTGCAGACAGGTCAGCTTTCCTCCTTTTGAGCGAGATGAGCGTCTGCTGAGGGTGACGCAGAGGGCAGCCAGCAGAGGGACAGAAGTTGCTGGGAATGAATAACTGAATAGACACAAGAGCAGTCTCACACAGTCCCTTTTTAGATGAGTGATGGCCCCTGCAAGACTACACCGAGTGACCAGCATCTTTTCCCATTTAAGAGTGAATCGACCTCCCCCTCCCCTGGTCCGCACTACCACCTCATTCAACTCCAATCTAGGTAGGATTTCCTTTCACCATTTAGGAAGTGCATTGTCCCGCTCTGGGAGTGATGTGACAGGACCCTGCGATTGCTCAGGAAAGAAGGGGAGCATTGTGTCAGGTGGGCTCTTGTTTTGTCGTAAGCGTCGCAGGATGGGGATGAGCTTTGGCTCCAGACACGAGGGGCGAGTACGTAAAATAGTTTGTGCAATTAAAAGCTCTACACAAATGGAAAAGAAACAAAAAGCAAAAAAACAAAACACAACCCTCTTCTAGACTTCAAAGAGCCACGTTACTTCCACATCCATAAATAATGCTTTAAATCTAAAACCCAGATGATCAGACTCAAAACATTATGGAGACAAACACTGCCTCCTTGTGGTGTGTAATCAAACTGAAATAAGAAAAACTAAAATCACTATCAAGTCATTAAAAGCTGAGAATCATCTTTATTAACTTTTTTACAGTATTATTAGAACATTGAAAAGGACAGACACACTACATAAAAACTGATCGGACACAGACAATGAAAAAAAGTGACCAAAATGTATAATATTTACACATGAGCTCAACCCTTCTGGACCTTGGTGATAAGTTCATCACAAAGTTTGGTGAGCTCTTCACACTCCTTCTCCTGAGAAAGAAACAATTGAAAAAAGAAGAAGAAATTAGAAGAGAAGGAGAAGAGTCTGAAGAAGATATTCTAGATTTCATCTTCTGGCATCTGGAAACATAATCAAATTTAAAAACTCACCTTTTGGTCCAGGCTTTTCTCCACTGACTGCACCTTAAGCTGCTCCCGTCGCAGCTGCGCTTGAAGTGCAGAGACCTCAGCCTTGAATCTGGACCGCACCTCTGCGATTTCTCCATTTGCACTGGACAGAACACCACAACAGATGTTATTCACATATTGCAAGCCCTTGCATTTTACACCATTGACACAGCAGAGACTGGTTTCTTACTGGCCAATTTTCTCCTCGGCGTGGGCTTTTAGGGTCTGGTAGCGCTGTTCCTCCTTTTTGATTCTTGCCAGGTAGTCCTGAGCGCAAGCTTTCAGAGTCTCTTCATTCTAGGAAAAAGACAAAGAAAACAGGTTACAGATCAAACGGCCACTGCTTTTGTTAAAACCTAATACATTATGTCGTGCATTTGTGGTGTAAAAACGGCAGCGGTTCAGAGATCTAACCTTTTTATAACCTTCAACAACGTCCTTGTACTTCTCAAGTCTCTTGAAAAGCTCAGAGAAAGATCTCTCCATTGCATTCAGGTCACTGGACACTTGCTCCTTCTCAAGCAGAGCCTCGTTGAGCTTTGTCTGGGACACCTCCCTCTCCTTCTCTTGATCAGCTGAACAATGCAAGAACATTCAAGTGCTGTTTATTAATACACAATTTTTACCAAAAATCCTTAAGACTGTGACATGTACATAATTCACAAACTTACCCATCATTTTGGCAATCATAAGCTCAAATTCTGCAATTATTTTCCTGTGTGGGGGATGAGAGGTGGTCAAATGTTTAGAAACACTGATTTCAAATGACAAGAACCAATTTAACAAATTGCAGCTCACCTCATTTCTTGGCCGTCATCAAGCAACTTTTTATACTTTGCACTCCACTGTTCCTCTTTTTCCTTTGCCTATGTGAGAAAAGACAGTTACTTGGTATTGTGGAAGCTGCTGATGTTAATCATTGTTACCAAGATGATAAATCTGACCTACACACAGTTGGCATGCTTAAAGAATTCTCCAGTGACATGTGTCATGGTGGAATTACCACAGTTTTTCTGATATTTATTACAAAATGTTGATTTTAGTACATGATGAAGACTCTAAACTTGATACCCTTTTACCTAATTTCTTGCTTTAGAAACAAGATTCAGCCAACCTTGACAAGCCCGCGAGCTAAGCAATCATTGACATTTGCCTGTTAGACACATTTCTTTGATATTAGATGCTTGTGTTTAATCCAGAATGCACTGTGGTTGAATCAGATTACTCTCAAACTGCTCCGGGGACTGTTTCGAAAGCCACTGAAACCACGCTATCAACAAGGACTATTGTGGCTGTTTGAGTCCATACAAAAAGTGCTGTGTTCACATGCACCCAAACAAAGTGACTTCAGATGGCAAACCTCTCTTAAAACAAGTGCTGTTACCAAAAAAAAAAAAAAAAAATCACAGCACATCGAGCAAGACTTACTTCTTCCTGGACCCTGGCAATGGCTGCATCCATGTCTTTCTGGCTGTACTTCAGCACTTCAATAATGGCATCCTCTGTGTTTGCTGGCTGGGGGAACGGAGGGACGAGGCTCTCGAGGATTGGAGCAGGCTAGATGACAGTTCCAGTGTAAATAAATCAAATTAGGAGATATTTCCAAAACAGAGGACAGGCACTTTTTTTTTGGTTACCAGGTACAGATCAACAGGGATTTACCGGTGCTGTCACATCAAACAGTTTGAAATCATCCTTTCGTGGTCCATTTGCAGTCTCCTTTTCTGGCAACTGTGGAGTTTCAAGCCTGAATTAGGGAGGAAAAAAAATTAACTTGTGGCCAAACTGGTAAGGTTTCAGACAAATCTCATTTATTTGTACAGGATGTCTAAAGCAGAACAAATTCAGCTGCAATGTCCGGTGACGGCAGCAATCGGAGTAAGTGAAAACAGAAGAACGTCATACCGTGAAGCGAAGGCAGCGGGGCGAGCGACGTGGGTCTGTGCAGCCGGGCCTGCAGGCTTCTTTGGGCTCTCTCTCAGGAGGGGGTCAAATTTGAGGTACAGGGATTGTTTCCTCAATGCGGACTCCTTGAACTGCACATGAGAGAAATCCATATCATATACATTTGGGGTCTATGCACAGACAATATATAATAAGAGTCATTTAACACAAATGAGGTAAGGACTTACACTGCTGGACCCAAACTGTTCGAGGTAATCGATTTGTCCATCAAAGTCGTTGGCCATGACTAGAGGTAAAATGTCATGGTTAAGATTAAAAGCGCATATGAAGGCAACCACACACCAAACTGGAGTGTGAATGGGGTAAATCCTTTTTTAAGACCCCTTATGGAGTGAAACAAAACAGTTATGGCAGACATGTACTTACACATAGTTCCAGGAACAAACTCTTCATTGAAATCTGACACAGTGGTCTGCTCAGTTTGAGACGATCCAGAAAGACTCTCCACAGGTTGTTGAGGTTCAAGCTGAGCCCCTTCTTCATGGTGAGGGGCAGTCTTGTGTTCGGTATCCTGTAATTCCACAAAAACAATGTTTCAGATTAAATATACTTGTATTAAACATACGACCAAAAGGGAAAGTTAATTTATTTGTACAGGAGATTGTATCAAACTGCCTTACTTCTGTCACTGCAGTGGTGGGTTCAGCAACTGGGACGCTCTCTCCAGCACTACAGAGAGAAAAGGCATACAGTGAAATAAAAACTTTGTATTCAACGCAAATAAATGCTTGGTACACTCAGATAAAAACATACCATTGTATTGGCATGGCTTCCTCCTCCACAGATTTGTCTGTTTGTTCTGGAATGGGAGTTTCTGTGACCACAGGGCTGGATTTCTTGCTGCATTGTGGAGAGTTGTTCATGTTTGTCTTTGTGCCGAAGGGATTGAAGTTTGGGTCGTCAAACTTGTCAATATCAAAAGAGTAAGACCCTTTTGGAATCTGAATGTCAGCAACATCACTGGCTTCGGGTTTTTCCGGACTTTCTTTTGGAGGTTTGACATCACACACCGGCTTCTCCTCTTTAGATTTCAGACCAGGGGGCCTTTTGCCAAATTTCTTGGGAGGTTTCCGTTTGACCTCAGCACCATCGTCGAAATTGAACTCTAGTTTGACCGGTCCTTCGTTGACTGGGGCATCTGCTGGTTGGGACCTGGATTCAGCAGCATTAGCTGGGATTGGGGCCACTGTAGCTACAGGCTTCACCTCAGGCTGAACAGGCACCTCTTGAGCCACCTCTGGCATGTTGGCAACATTTGCAGATTCATTTTCCATCTCAACGACAGGTGGGTTAATGCCCGGCGACTTTCTCCCAAGGATAGGTGAATTCTGAATTTTAGAGCCACCAGTTTGGAAAGGATTTACTGCATCAAGGTTTTCAAAATCCAAGTTGTAAGAGCCTTTCGCTGGCAGTGGAGCATCTTCCACAAAACTGCCCGACGCGTGGGCCTCATCAACACTTGGATGAATTTCAGCAGGTTGTTTTTCGTCAGGTGTGGCGACACACGAGTCCTGTTCGCCGTCCGCTGGGACCTTCACCACTGTGACCACGCTGCTCTCTGTGGAGCTGATGTTGCCAGAAACATCAACCAGCGAGTTTTCCACAGACGGTGTGAACGGAAGCGTCTCATCTAGAGCAGACTCGATTTTGGTGGGCTCCTCCAAGACACTGTCTGGTTTTGTGCTGTGAAGCTCATTTTGATCTGGAGAAGGGTTTTCAATAGCAGGCCTTGCAGGAGAGAGGAGCATCTTATTCGACCCCTGAAACGGATTGATTGCGTCAAGGTTGTCAAAATCCAATTGATAGCCTCCTTTGCTTTGTATGGGCATGTCGTCATCAGGATACGATGAGACTTCTGTGGAAGATTCAAGGCGATTATCAGCAATTTTTCATCATTCAGAGACGATCAAGGAAAACAGCTTTATAAAGTTAGACAAATTACCTTGTTTGGGCTCATCTGGCTGCTCTGGTGGAGTAGTACTGTATTTAAAAAAAACAAAAAAAAACAGACTTGGTTACTTACATTGATCAGATATGGAGGCATGTTGCTGTATGAGAGAGATTACTTACTTAGTTTTGTCCAAATATAATGTCTCCAGTGCTTTTGTACACTCGTCCACACTTGTCATCTTGACAGACTTAGTGGGAGATAAAATTCTTTTGGTCACAGGGTCTCTTCTTGGAGTCTGAAAACAAACCTGCACAGACACACAAAAGTGATTTGATCAGTAAACACTTGTAAATGTGCATCTTTTCCAGCCTGGTGTCATTACAGTGTGTAGAATAATCAAGATTTGAACTAATAAAGTGAGTTGATTCTGTACCTTCGCCCCCTTTGGCACAGTCTTGCTGGGCAGGTTCTCTGTCTGACGCAAGATGGAGGGCCTCCCAGTCGGCTGATCCAGGGCAAAAATGTCATTAATCGAGCTGTTCTGCTTTCCTCCAGGGCAGACCCCACGATTCTCATCATTCACGTCAACTGAACTCATCCTGTGACAAGCAGAGACACAAACCACACGTTTAAGGGCTGGAACGTCCTGACTGCACTCTTATGGGAGGTGCCATCGTTAAGGCTGCGCCCAGCTGATAAGACACTTTTGGTGTTCATGTTAACTGATGTAGTTAAAAAAAATGCATATATTGGTGCAGAGAAAGATAACACGAAGGAGAAAATTGCATGTGTCTATGATTTTACTGATGATAGTAAGATATGTTTTATTATTAATAATAATAATAATAATAATGATACAATTACAATGATAAGGGCATGCTTTGCAGGGTAAAAGGGTGGAAAGAAATTCATCTGGAAAAGAACTGTAGGCTGAATGAACCCTTTAGGTAAAAAAGAAAACAAAACAAAAAAAACAAGAACCAAAAAGACAATAATGCAGTGTGTTAGGTCAATGTGTTATCCAATGATGCTTTATTGCAGCTGTATGTTAGGATCATAATGGTGTATATGTGGGCCGATAAGTAGCAAGAAATTACAGCCCAGCATACCCAAAATGTTTGAGGTGGAAACAGTGCTGCTATTACAGAGTTTGTCCACTGGAGAGCACCAATCAGTCCATTTGTCAATTGTAAGAATTCCTAGCGGTAAGAATTTTATGCAATATGTAAAATAAAAGTTACTATTGTAATCATATATTTCAGCCCAATAATCTACTATTGCTCTGGTTGTTGAGCCCAGCACTGCTTAATTTGGCTGAAGTTAAGGGTTGAATGTAAAGGTGCACCTGATCCACAGAGGACATGTAGGAACAAACATGTAACTATTCATAATAACTCTAGTCTACTTATTAATCTAATTGATCGTATTGATGTCCTGGTCCTATCTGTACTACAAACCAAGGTGCTGGATTTGAAAAAAAAAAAGACCTATTGAAGCATTACTGGTTATGTTGGGCAAGCAAAGTGTTTAATGGTTTTGCTGGTGATAAATACATTATAAACACACACACACACACACCAACCTAAATAACAGATTACATGTTGACAACAAGCCGAGGTCTGATGCCACCAAGTCAGCATATCATCAGAGGCTGCAGTGATTAGCTGATTAATCGAGAAGTTGTCAACTGTTAAATCAACCACCATTTGTTTACTATTCAGATAACCGATTTATCGTTTTGAGTCGTGTTATCACAAAAAAAGTGTCCAAATTCTACGACTTCAGCCTCTCCTCTGTGACAGTGAAGCTAATATATTTGGGTTGAGGATAAAACAAAACACATGTGGACCTCGCCTTGTGCTTTGGGAAATAAAATAATACATAAATAAAATAACTGAAATAATGATAGAAATAATCATCATCATCATCATAATAAAAACTAATTTCAGGCTTATTCATGTCGAAACATATATCCCCACCCCTCCACACACAGTGTAAGTGAATAACATGTTGGCCTTATTGATGTGGCACCACTCCAGCATCCATCCGTTAGCTGCACACCGGACGATGAGATCAAAACACTCAGACTGTATTGTGCCAGTTTTCCTTTAGATACACAATTGTCATAAACTGCCACAAGCATTTCCCTCTTAAACTGATATTAACATAGTTAGGCTTGACAGAAAGTTAACAGCAAACGCTCGGTTGGCCAACTTAACTGTTAACGTAGCTTTTCATGAGAACTAGTTAGCGATGGACGGACCAACGATAAACGGAAAGCAAAAAGTCGTTTATGAGCAGCCAACGGCGGCAGGCATAATATAGCTTTATTAACGTACATTATCGTGCTATGTTCACCACTTACCTTAAAAAATACACAATGCCGAATTTTTTCCGTCCTTCGTCAAAGTGTTAGAGCTACAGAAATGATGTGCTTTTGAAATCCCCTCGCCTTGTCTGCGTGACAACCGTTTGGAATTTAAAAGTCTGGAAACGCACCAATGAAATCGCTAGAATCATTCAAAGCAAACGCGCTTCCTGCTCGGGTAGCCAATCGTGACCGAGAGAGGATATGATCCAATCGACGCCTGCGCACAGAGGACTGACGTTGAAGATGACAGAAATAGCAAGATAATAAACTACACTGACTGGGCGTATCACGCACAACTGTGTAAAATGTACATTTCACCGACAAGGCAATGAACTGATAACCCTGCTGTATACATCAATTTCGGTCCCCACATGGATGGCTATGAGTGTGTCAAAACCGTAGACCTCAATTGGTCATACAAAGTGTGTTGGTCTGTCTGGAGGCATTGGAAACGAAGTGAGAAGTGAGACAAGGATATTCCTCTCGGTGTGTTTCATTTCATCTCAAGCACCAGAGAGAGAGAGAAAGGTTTCTTTCAAGATTTTAAGTTTTGATTAGTCATGTATGACGTGGAAATTAAATACGTAACAATCGTTAAAAATATATCACATAAATAAACACCACTAAAACTTCACGATGTTGGAATGGAATTGGAATATGAAAATATAAATGTAAAATAAACGTACTCTAAATAAAAATATATTGTTTATCTATCTATCTATCTATCTATCTATCTATCTATCTATCTATCTATCTATCTATCTATCTATCTATCTATCTACCTATGACAGCATCAGTGTAGATTTGATAACTAAAATTCTTAGGAGTAGTATTGGTAGTTTTATTTATTCCATATTGTGCTTGCATAGTTATTTGATCTAGTCGGTATTTTCATGTCAGGTTGCACAAAATCAGTAAAGAGTTGAGATGAGCCTTGTTAAAGTCTTGGTATATACAGCTTTTGGTCAGGCACTATCCTTTTCTCAGCAGCTGTTGTATCATCTTGGAAAATACACCCAAACTCTTTGTAAGTCAGGGCCTGGATAAAACCTTGATTTATTCACTATCTAAACCTGATGTAAACAGATGAAAAAAGCCGTGATGTTACATCCCTGATACAGCAGGTGGCGGTGTGCACCTTTTACTTGTGTTTCTGAGCCAAAGTTATACCCGGAAGAAGAAGAAGAAACAGCAGCAGAAGAAGAAGACCTGCCCGCCAATTTCGAGGGATGTAAACAGAATAGTCCTCTGTCGCTTCACTCTATTATGAAGAAAGTTAATTTTTCTGCGTAACAGCGAACATTTCTGTGTCAACAATGAACTCCAGTGGGAAAGGTATCGCGTACAAACTTATCGGTTTGCATGATACTGAGAGCCAAACGTGTCTCAAACTGTTTATTTAAAACGCTGATACTTTACTTGTTCTGTCTGGACATCTAGCTTGATACTAGTTTTATATCAAATGGTATATCTAGCTTGATATCTTGTATAATATCTAGCTTTATAACTTGCTGTTTACTTGCTGTTTACTGACTTAACTAGCTTATGTTGTGTATTTTGCTACAGTTTCCGGAGGTCAAATGATCGGCTAAACAAACGTTAAAGAAATTAACCTTTTTAACATCATTATTCAAATACAAATCTACGCACGCTGTTTATCCTGTACATATTATATATGCTATCATATCTAGCTTCATCTTGTACATAAAGATTCCTTTTACAGTAATCATATTAACTTCAGCGTTCGTTGTGCTATTGTCTTCCTGTCCATGTCTCTGTTGTCGCTTTGATTTCTTTATTTTTTTATCCTGGTGTTTTTGTGTTTATGTTCACTTATGCAAGCTGTCGTCCTCGTTTTGAATTTTAACACCGTAAAAAAGTCACATTCCTTCTGTGTTCATATACCTTATTAGTAAAACTGATTCTGATTCTTGACAGGATCTGGGGATTCAGCCCAACTTGCTGCCAGGTAATGTATACCTTAGTATACAATCCTATATCAGGCCTTGTACCGTGTATATACAGTAAGTTATCTGTGTGGTTATTGCTTCTTCTCAAGGTGATTGTTTATTATTTAAACTGAGTATAATGTAAAATCAGACCAATGAGAACATTTTCATGACCTCCAAACCTAATGGGCAGCATTAGCTTTTAAATGTAATTGTGATTCTTAATTTTTAATTAAATGTCACCTGTTAATGTTTTTATTTGTATTCCTGCTCCTTCAGCAGTGACAGCGATTCCATCAAAGTTTTTGTGCGAGTGCGACCTCTGACCCAGGGCACTGGCTTGACCACAGATGGAGACCAGAGTCTGTGTCTCGCAGTCACCTCGCCCAACACCATCCGTCTGCTTTCAAAACCAGAACCACGAACCTTCACCTATGATCATGTCGCTGACATGGACACAACTCAGGTTGGGGGCACATAGTTATTGTATTATCAAAATACCATTGGCCAGAGCCGAACCATCAATCAAAATGTTACCTTTTTTTTAAACTTTATCTTTTGCATTTTGTTCAGCTCTTCCACTTGCAAGGAATAAAACTAGCTTGAGTGTCTAATAGTAGTCTGCCAGCGTGGGATGTCGCTTGTATGACTCATAAAGTTGGTCCTGGTTCGTGGTTGCATAATCTTAATCTGTCACTCTTCAACAGGACTCTGTATTTTCCAGTGTGGCCAAAAATATTGTTGAGTCTTGCATGAATGGATACAATGGCACCATATTTGCCTAGTAAGTAGTTTTAACATTTTTTAAGCACAGTATAAAATGAAAAATATTTATGACAGAAACACTCAGAGTTGTGCTTCATGAGCAGCACCCATTCAGTCCTTTTTGTTTTTGTTTGTTTCTGCAGTGGACAAACAGGCTCAGGGAAAACATTCACCATGCTTGGTAAATATTCATAATATTATTTACATTGTATACTACCAATTCTTTAACATCCAAAAGTAGAATAATTGTAATAACACCATTCCCCCCCTCTATTGCTATAGGACCATCTGAATTGGATAACTTCACAGATGAACTAAGGGGGGTTATTCCTCGAAGTTTTGAGTATCTGTTTTTTCTCATCAACAGAGAAGTGGAAAGGGTGAGCTGTGACATTTCATCACCATAGAGTTGTTGTAAATCATGATATTATGTTTGAGTTCTAATTTGGTGCTCCGTTTGTTTTTACTTAAAGTCTGCCCAGTCCAAGAGTTTCCTCTGCAAATGTTCATTCATTGAGATATACAATGAACAAATTTACGACCTTCTGGACACAGCCTCAGCCAGCCTGTTCCTCAGGGAGAATATCAAGAAAGGTGTGTTTGTTGAGGGAGCTGTGGAGAAGTTTGTCAGCTCGGCCGCTGAAGCTTACCAGGTATAAATTCTTTGCTTATTGTTATTTATAGAGGGATATTACACTTACTTTAATATATGGTAAAACTCCAACATATATTCCTATATACGTTGTACCTAGTGCCATCATAATAATGTTAAAAAAATTGTGCAGTTTCTTATTTTATTATAGCTTATTTATTTACAGATTATTACAGAGCTGAAAATTACAAAAAATTGCTACTTGATGAGGCTCAGGTACCATTTTATGAGATGAACTGTGGGAGTATACATAATGTGTGTTTGAACCCGTTTAGGTGCTGTCAATGGGCTGGCGTAATCGTCGTGTGGCCTCCACCTCCATGAATCGGGAGTCTTCCAGATCTCATGCAGTGTTCACTATGACTTTGGAGTCCAAAGAGTCCATCAATGAAGTGGTGAACATCCGAATGTCTCAGTTGAACTTGGTTGATCTGGCAGGATCTGAGAGGCAGAAGGACACTCACACCGAAGGCTCAAGACTCAAGGTGAAGCTTAGTTCTTGAATTCAGTCTCTATTTTTTATACTCTGTATGCTGGTGCATTACTTTTATGATTTTTGCCATTGCTAACAGTCAGTTTCATTGCTTCTGTTTCAGGAGGCCAGCAGCATCAATCGCTCCCTCATGTGCCTTGGTCAGGTGATCATGGCACTGGTTGATGTGTCCAATGGGAAGAACCGCCACATCTGCTACAGGGACTCTAAACTCACCTTCTTGCTGAGGGTGAGTGTTTCTAAATGCGTCTTTGGTGGAGTGTGTTTTCTTGCTGAGTATCAGTGAGGAGTCAACTTCCCAGGACCTACGGCATTGTATGCTCGGTAACATAAGGGCGATCTGATTTTATTATGGAGTCTTTCTAGATTACTTGGGTGCAGTTATGATGTAAAATACTCTGAATGTTCATGTTATAGTTGTTTCTTCTGAGATTGACCAAAATATTTGCTTTAGAAAGAGATTATGTAATACACAACCAAGAACTCTGAGTAAATAATATTATTGATTTGAGTTGGTATTAATGAAATTAAGAAAGTATCAGTCTTGTGTACTTGATATTTCGTTCATTCTCCTTTGTTTATATATATTTTTTCTTTTGTGGTTTTGGTTGAACTTTTAATCAATATTATGCTCTTTTACAATTTTATTGCTATTTTAGGATTCTCTTGGAGGTAATGCAAAGACTTACATCATAGCCAATGTACATCCTGGTTCAAAATGTTTTGGAGAAACACTGTCCACTTTGCAGTTTGCCCAGAGAGCAAAGCTGATCAAGAATAAGGTATGTATAATAATGCTGTCATCAAACACAACTCTGTAATAAAACTTGACTGGTGATTTCAAAATAATGACTACAATCATATCTCTGTAATTATTTTCTTGCCAGGCCATTATCAATGAAGACACGCAAGGAAATGTGAGGCAGTTACAAGCTGAGGTGAAGAAGCTGAAGGAGCAGCTTGCACAAGCACTGTCTTCTCAAGCAGTGGAACATGGAGGAGATGTTGCACCAGGAGGACCTGAACTCCCCACGGGTAAGACTCCGATCAAACATTTGTTCATCTTTATTTCTTTTTTTTACAATTCATTCACAGTCAAAGTTGAATATACTAATATATTAACTACAATAACTTAGATAAAGTCACATGTTTTCTGGTATGTTGCAAAGTTAAAACATGCTTTTCTCATCTGGTCGATGCATAGAAATCCAACATGATATCTTCTATAAAGCAAAGTTTATGGCTGCTGTTCGTTTATGGAAGAAGAGAGAAGAGGAGAAGAGGGTATGGGAAATGTTTTTCTGCATTGCCATTTATTTTTGAAAGTTATGCTACTGTGACAAACTGCTGTTGCAGGAAACTTACTCCTATGTTTGACAACACTCAGACGCTGCTCGCAAAGGTGGCTCAGCTTGAGGAGGCCTGGACCCAGAAAGACAAGTTCATCCACTCCAGCCGAATGATTGTCAGGTTTCGAGAGGACCACATCTCTCGCCTTGAGAAAAAATTGAAGGCAGGAGAAGGCTCACTGACAGACAAAGAGTCTCAGGCTCTGATTGACCAGCTGAAGGAAGAGATAAAGATCTTGAGAGATCAGGTATAAAATGTCATACTTCTCAAATGTTTAGATATCAAAGCATCCTCCTAAGCCCTGTGTAGTTGCTCGTTTTTTTCCTCTAAAATATAAGATTTTTTGTAGTGTTGCTTACTTTGATAAGATCTGAATTAGTTATGAATCTTGGAAACAACAGCCCTAGATTCCCAAAATTTTGTATCCGTTCAACACCGTTTTCTGAGTACACGCCTGTCCTTTTAGGTCGAACATCATCCAAAGATGACTCGATATACTGCAGAGAACTTCAGCCTCAGAGAGGAGAACCGTCAGCTCCGTTCTCTTGTGTCAGTGGTGAAAGCTGAAGAGACTGTGGCCCAAGTCTCTGCAGAGCTGGAGGAGGCCTTCCAGAGGGCGATGGAGACAGAAAGGCCTACTGAGAGTAAGATAATTATCAGATTATCGGAGAAAAGCTCAAGTGAATGTGCTATGTTGTGTATCTGTCTACATGTCAATGAACTCTTGTTGTCCTCCAGCTCCCTCGGCCTCCTCAACCCCTGTGGCTGTAGACAGTGTCTCAGCAGCTACAACTGAGAGACTGAAGGCTCAGCTGCTTCAGAAACAGTCGGACCTCACAGCCGCCCTTCGGGCCTTTGAGGAGTACAAAGAAGTCACCAAGTAAGGAGGGTGTTTGATCAAGAAATATTTACTTGGCCATTATCCAGAAAAGCTATAGCAGGTGTTTAAGAACCAAATGCTACAAATATATGCCAAAAACCTTGTGCCATTGTGAAATCCAGTAAAAGTAAAATAGTACAACCCTTATTAATGTACAGTATACAGACTCTTTTCATTGACACGCTGTTGTTTCAGTAACTGCTCTCTGTACAGTAGAGAAAGGCAAGATGGATGGTTGGAGTTTGTTTAGTTATTGAATTATTACAAACCACTTTGATTTTTAGCTTCAGAAAGAAGCTGTTTTTACTTGGATGGATGGAGACTTAGTTACATCATGCATTGTGTTCCAGGAAACAGATGTCACAGCTGGAGTCTGAGAAAAGATACCTCGACAAGTCCAACAGGCATTTGGAAAACATTTTGGAAGCCACAAATGCCTATAAAAAACAGGAGGTGTCTGAGCTCAACAGAATACACGTTGAAACTTTGAAGGTGGGTAGATGTTGAAATTTGCTTTCAGATTAATGTCAAGCAAGCCATAACCTTCCATTATTCAGTACATATCTGCTGTCTTTCAAATTCTCTAACAAACATTGTCCTTTTTCCCTCAAATGCCTATTTTACCAGATTCTCACCACGCCCACCAAAACATACAACTTGCGGTCCCGTCTCGTGCCCCTGTCGAGCCCGGAGCACCTGAATGGGACAGACACTGATGCAGACGACATTTGGACTGAGCAGCCTCCTTCAGACATGTCTGAGATGGCCTTAACCGAGGAGCTGCGCCAAGTTCAGGTACGCCGATGTGGATTATACCTTTGATATGTGCACAATAAAAATCCATGATAGTCCTCTCATTCTATTATCCTTTTTCTAATTACTCATCAGGAGCACGCCAGTCATGTCCAGACACAGCTGAACGAGGAGGAGCTCAAGAACAGCAAGCTGATGCAGCAAATTGCAAAACTTGAGGAACAGATTACTCTAATATCACAAGAGTCTGAACACAAGGATGAGGTAAAATTTCTTCCTATTCCTCGTGTATAATTTTAGGGTTTTTAATGCTCGATAAAATATCTTTACTTGATGAAAAATTATGATAACCGTTGCTTGAATTTTGTTTTTTCCTAATAATTCTTTACACCTGATGCAGCTACTCTCTACCGAGCGAGCTAACAAGGACAGAGATCAGCTCAACCTGGAAGAAACTATCAGAGGGCTACAACACAACCTTGAGTCTGAACAGCAAGCCACAGAAGGTAAAGTTTGATATTTCTCCTGAGTTTTAGTCACTTGAGTTTAATCACATGCCTGGACTATTGCTGCTGTTCAACTCTGAGGTAGGGACACCGAGTGACGACCCTCCCCTTCTTTTCAGTGCTGAGGAGTGAGATCCGCGACCTACGCCTGGTGCTGCAGTCGTCCGACAAGGAGCTGGTCGCCGCGAAGAATGAGCTCAGCGTTAGCCAGAGCGAGCAGCAGAGAGAGATGAGCCAACTCTCCAACGGTCTGATCAGCACGCAGCTCCAACTTGACAAAGTCCAGTAAGTTTTAAAACATCTGTATGTGACACTCGTCTTGATCTGATCTGCTTGTGTACCCAAAACGACCCTGTGTTCGTTCCAGACTGGAGTGGGAGCAGCTTCTGGAGCAGCACCGGACACTGCAGGATTCATTTGACCAGCTGCAAGCGGAGGCCAAGTTTGATGCTGACCAGGCAAGACAGCAGCTGCAGGACAAGCAGCAGGAGACGGATAAACTGAAGGCGCAGCTCACGGTTGGTGAACTCATAAACTCAACTATGGTCATCTCATTTCTTGAAATGTTTTGATCTCTCAACTGTTTATATTTTCTCTCTTTTTTTCCCCCTCTGTTGTAGGAAGTGAGTAACTCTCTGCAGTCTGAGCAAGAGCATACAAGCTCCCTGATCTCCCAGTTAAAAGAAAACAAAGAAATTACATCAAAGTGAGTTTAGCCAATCTGTGATCTTATAGCTTTGCCTTTTGAAAAAATCTTTCCAACATTTAAAACAAATCTTGTTAACATGAGTGACTCTTGTGTGTGTCTTCAGAGAACTTATTGAGACTGTTGAGCAGAACACACAGCTCAGGAAACAGGTCTCTGACTTTGCAGCACAAAATCAACAACAGGTCAGTCCTAATAACCATGTATTTGAAAAATGTAGCTACTTGGCATCATAGTAATTGCAGAAGCTAAGCTCTAGTTGATTGATTTTTTTTTTCTGAAGGCATCCAAAACGGTTGAACTTGAGCAAAATCTAAACTCTGCCAATGAAACGATAAAAGGCTTGGAGCAGAAGATCGAACAGGATAAGGTAAGCCCATGTGAATAATTAGCTCACATTTCTAATTTCTTTAAGTGTAACAGCTGTGTGTCTGTTCTCAAACATCCTTAAATCCCATATGTGTTTTGACAGGATGTTGTTTTAGATCTAATTAACCAAACCAGAGACCTCCGCTGTGAGCTGAGCCAGAAGGACCAGACAATTACCCACCTGTCTGAGGACATCGCAGACATCAAAGTACTTCACTCCTCTTTGTCTTTAATAATATTGTTGATGGCTGTTGTTTACTCTACCACCTCATACTGCAAATGTAGAATCAGTCATGGCATGTTTATAATATGTCATTTGCCCTTCCAGGCCAAGTACAATGCTGCTTGCCTTGAAAGGGAGAACATCAGGGAGCAAAACCTGAAGATGCAGACAGAAATCTGTGACCTGAAAGAAACTTTAGACAGGCGTGTGGCATCCAACCAAATAGAGGTAAGTCTGATTGCATGTGGATTATCCGCAAGTGATTAACACTCTGAACTAATGTGATTAACGGAGCTACAATATACACAATGTGTGTGTCTGTCCTTAGGTCGAGGTGTTGCAGGAAGAGGTTGCTTATGCCACTGAGGAGGTTGAGAGACTGACTAAAGTCTTAGATGAGCAGAACAGCCTCCTTCTAGCATCTCAAGAGAAAATAGCCCAGAAGGATGTCATGTTACAGAATCTGCAGCAGAAGGTGATGTTTTTTTGTTCGATCTCAAACAAGCAGGGCAAACTAATTATCAGTAAATAGTCTGAAGGATATCATCTTAATACCAAAACAATCATCTTTGTACCAGGTGCAACAACAGCAAGAAGCCGTTGAAAGAACAATCAGAAATGGAAATTACAAACCTGTTGCTGAAATGACAGTCACACCTAAATCATTACCCCGGGTAAGACTAATGCTTTTTTTCCCCCATTTGCTGTCAGAAATACAACAAGTCCTAATCTATCCTCTAATCTTCTGTTTCTCAAGACACCGTGCACACCAGGAAGCTTCAGCAGGGACCTGACGCAGGTGCTGGAGAGCCAGGAGAGGGAGCTGGAGAATCGCCGCTCCTCCATGATGACCATGGAGATTCTTTTAGCTGAACTGAATGCAGAGAGGGCCGCCAAGAACGAGGAGATCCAGCGGCTGAAGGTATACTTAAATTCATCTTTCAACTGAAATATGTAGTCGTTTTGGTCATAGCAGACTCTGCAAGACTGTCTTTTTACCTACTCTAATCTATCTCCAGACGATTTCCAAAGGTCTTAAGATCTTAATTGAAGTCCGTCACTTTTGATGATGTGTTGTCACTCCCCTCAGACGCAGCTGACTGAGAAAGAGATGGTGCGAATGGAGATCCAGGCTTTACTTGACAAGTTTTACACCAAGCAGAGCCAGAACGCAAACAATAATAGGTTGAGTTTATTCATCTCGTCATTCAGCCCTAAAACAAATCTGATTATCTCCTGTTGATGGCACAAGAAAAATTATTAATTTTATCTTGTCATTTTCAGTGAGGAGCTGAATGACGCCATCAAGCAGTCCATTCTTAAAGAGCTACAGGATGAGAGAGCAGAGAAGGTTTGTATTTTCTGATCTGGTGGCTTTATGTTTCCGATTTATTGAGTTATAAATGTATAATTTGTTCCTCTGTCATTTGTTAACAGGGCAAGCTAACGCAGACGTTGTCTGACACTCTAAAAAAGTAAGCCCCTTTAGTAAATGAATCGCCGTTTAGTCACTGCACATTTCTGATTCAATCTGTCATTAACGCTTGATGTTTGACAAGTCCTGTCTATTTTGTTTCTTGCTCTGCGGAGCAGACTGCAGGCACAGGACACGATGGTGGCCCAGTCTCAAACCTGCGTTCAGGAGCTGACCACCGAGCTTAGAAACCGCTGTCTAGAGTTGAGAGAGCTGCGAGAGAGGATACAGGATGAGGAGAAACTAATCCAGGTCAGGGCTGGAGGACATTAGTCTGTCTTTCACTACGGAAAGCATGCTGTTTCAAACTCTTTGTATCATAGTGTTCTTGAAATTTGCTATGCATATTCAATCCCCAGACAAAGACTGCTAATGAGTTCTCATGACCGTTGAAATATTTTTACTGTGTCCAATCAACAAAACCTAAAGAAATTCATTTTTTAAAGTGACATAAAACGGAGCGGCTGTAAATCTTCCTACTGGAAAAGCTCAAATTTTTTGTTATTTTTTTACTGGGGAAATTACTTAAAAGATTAATTATTGAGCAACAGAAAATAAAATCATTTGAGATGTAGTACTGATATTTTCTGTTCTACAGGAGAATGAGGTTCTCCGTAAGCAGAACATTAAGCTGTCAGAGGAGAATGGAAAACTGGTTGGGCACAGGAATCACAAACAGAGGATTGAGTATCTGGTGAAGCTGAAAAAGGACAACACAAAACTTCAAGAGGTAAATGACATTTCTGATCATCACAGTAAGTTTCTCTTTGGTGAACACATCACATTAATTAACTTCTTGCTTTTCTCTTTTTGTCCTAAAGGAGAATGAAAAGCTCAGAACGGAGATGAGTTTAATGCGAGAAAACATTGGATGTCCGCCACTGGATATGACATAAATCCTTGATTTTAATTTTTTTTTTTCTTTATGACGTTCAGTCATAATATTAAACCTCTTAAAAAGTTTCACCTTCAAGCCTGTTAATGTAGCAAGAAGGGCAGACCAGCTGTGACTAAACATCCATTAGTGTCGTTGGATTGTTTTGGTTGTACATTGGTACACTTAGTCACATTGTTCTCTTCTACAATGAAATGACAGCTGTGTCAAATAACATAGAAATGTGAAAACTGAACATTTTTGGGTTCATAATATTTAGGTGTTGATTTTTGGTGCTGTGATAGTTGACTGGTCATGAATTGTATCCATGGTACAGTATTTGTCACGTTTCTCCTATCATACTGTATACCCAATGATATATGAACTGTTTTTTACCTTTCTTTTTAATACTGTAATTAAAAATATTTTTATACCTCCAGTACTTTATGATGCAACTTGTCTGTTCATATTTTTTTCTGAACAGTGAAAGTATTTGGACTGTAAAAAAATAAATCTCATCACAAACACTCAAAAATGTGATCTGTCTCTGCATAACCAGTATTCATGTGGCATGTCACACTTCCTTTGTTTGGATTTATTCTTATTATATATGTGGATGGGAGATAAATATGTTCAGTTATTGCAATATTTAGCCACTCCTACTTTACTCGGTTTTTATGGTAATTCATACTTTTAATCTACAAATCCTGAAATGCTGTGATCAGTTTATTGCCTGTAATACATGGTTAGGGAGCTGCCACCTGCTGTGTACTGCAGTTCGAGCTCTACCAGCAGGGGGCGCTCTACAGGCGGCTCCCCGCTTTACCTCGCGCCTCACCGACCAGACTCGTGCTAGCGAAGACACGCAGGTAACGAGAACACCTGCAACATGAAGAAGGTGTTTACTGCCGAGCAAATTTCAGGCTGGTTCACGTCGGGGGCGACGTTTGCGAACATTAAACTGACCGAGGAGGGCGGAGAGAGAAAAGAGGAGGAAGCGTCGTCGAAAGAGAGCGGGTGAGAAACTGGGGTTCAAAGTTAGCTAAAGTCAGGTTAGCTTCTGTCCTCGGACCAAACCTGAGCTGAGGGACGGTCCTGAAGAAAACAGGTGGGGGCTAAAGTCCGACACCTGACTGTAATTAACCCAAAGTCAGTCAGGGTTATTCAAGTTCAGTCAGACTGAATTGGACTGGTTCAGGTGGTCCGGATCCACCGCGCTATTAGAAATCTTAACATCTTAACAACAGCAGCAACTAAACAGTTATTTAAAGAAGACAATAACGCTGCCATAAACAAACCAGGGAGAAAGTCTGCCAAGAATTTGCTGTTTGATAACTAATAGTAAAGTTAGATTTTAAGATAAAATAAAAATATGATAAATGTATGTAGAATCTAATTAAATCCAAGGTCCAAGGTATTCAAACAGTAAGAACAGAAACCATGTAAGGTATTATGTTATCATCTTATCCAAGAATACATATATACTAAACTTCAAGGCTGCAAGTGTTTACAAGTGGGTTTTCAATATGTCTGTATATTTCACGAATGATTTCAACAAATTATTTTAGATAAATTTAAGTTATTTGTCCATTTTGTCACATTTGCTGAAACTGTCACTATGTCTTGACTGACACGTGACACAGATGATCTGTGAAAAAAAATCAGGCTCCTGCGTGACTCAGGCCGTTTGAGAAGAATCCACCTGCCTCGGTCAAGACAGACAATCAGAGCTGACAGAGCTTTCATCGGGGAGGGAGTAGTGGCAGATCAGTAATAAACAATAAATGAATAACCAAGTATTGTGAAAACAACAGTTTAATCAAAAGATAAGTGAACAGGACACGACTAATGAGACATTGAGTTTTAAAGAAAGACCGGGAGAGACTTTTGTTGGTCAGCCTCTCATTTTTGGCTGTGATAAAGCCAGACTGTCTGTTCTAGTGATGCTACTGCAAGAAACAAAACTATACATCTATGACTAGTGATGTCAGTGATCTTGCAGGCTGAAATCAGGTGTGATCAAATGAACCCATGACACTTATAACAAATATAAATTTAGATGAATGATCTTGTTGTCTTGAGAGATAAGAAAGCTTGTCTCCTTGAGATAACAAGATGAGAAAATAAGCTTTGTTATCTCAAAATCATGAGATTATTATCTCTTGATCTCGAGATAAAGGCATTAAGTCATAATTGTTATTCTGGGTTGGATATCAGATCAAAAAAGTCAGTGGATCCAAACTTTGGGGTCACAGGATCATTAGGAGATAACACAAAAACACAAACACGATACAAATAATGTTGGTTTTCTTTATCTGAATTTTCTACGGTCTTTGCCATTATTGTTAATCGCTATTATCTGATCTTCTTTAGCGCTCTTGAACAGATCAGGTGAGACAATCGATCATCACTCTAACCTCTTTTGAACGGCTTGAACTTCATTCATTCCAGAAGTCAGACATCTTCAGTCTGTCACCAGCAGTCGTAAATGAACATTGCTTCACGTGGAACAACCACAAGCCACAAAGGTTAAGTTTGTTCCAGGTGACGCATTTCTGACAATATACCTTGTTAAATACTGTCTAACTGTACACAGTCTAAATGCCTTTTGTAATCAAGATTACAGAAAACTAGTCAGTCGGGATTATCAAAGACCAAATGATGAAAACTAGTGAAAACTAATTCTTGTAATGAAACAGTTCAATTCATAGTCCATTTGGCTCTAATGCCGTTTTCACATTTTTGGTCTCAATCTAGGATATATCTACAGTTAACACACATAACTACATTTTTGCATCTTGTCTCTATGCTGTGGACTGTTTTCCTGTGTGTTCACAACCACAGATCCTCTTACAGCGTTGTGCTGTATGTCGCCGTGGGCCTGAGGGGAACTGGATAGTAATATGGAAGATCCCAGTCCCTGTTGCATCCTGCTAAATAATTGGAGTGCCGCATGGCCCGGTCCACGTATCCGGAGATTGTTGGGATCTCCTCCCTTGGGCGGTCTTCGCAGTCTGGGACGGTGGGTGTGACAAAGCCCTGCTTCATTTTGTAGCGGCTGGTCCAAGCCTCCATTGGTGGGGGCTGCACCAAGAGTTCGTCCTCGTCATCGTATTCTCTTTGGGTCAGGAAGTCCCTCAGCACCTGCTTGAAGACGGACGCCAGCTCCCAGGGCTTTATGTTGTTGGTGGCAAGCACCTCACGAAACCTGCAGAAAGATGCAACAGACAAAATTAATTAAACACTTGTCAAAGAAGTCCTTGCATCAACACAGTGTCAGCATCCCACATTTTCACTCGGCAGTTTCTAATAATATATATTTCAACCTTCAGTCTCTCGGAAGTTTCTACAATGACATATCTGACAACGTTGCAGACTTTTAGATATGACACAACCATAACAACACAATTCTTACTGAATGTGTTATTCTTTGGTAATGTGGTTATGTAAGCACACAGTAGTGACCCAGTGGTGAGATTTATGAGAAATAAGTAAGTAGGTCACAGTGCTCATCCATGTAGAACAACTCGTCAGCCTTTTTTATATCATTATGGCCAATATGGAGATGATGAGTGGACACCCCGGCAGTCTGGTTTCATTCAGCCTTACAGGGCATCCTTCACCTTCACATGTTCACACCCTACATCGCCTGCCTCTGTGACAGTAACACATAATGGCTTTCTTGGCAGTTCGCCCTGCCTCCCTTTCCCTTTGGGTCTTCTCTGCTTTGCCTGCTGTCAGGCCTTGTGTTGATGCAGCAGCAGCAAGCCACTGTTGACAGCATACTAATGTGAGGGCTGGGAATGGCACGGCTGCTACCAAACACCTGGAGAGCACGGTGGCTGCATGGACGGGTGGGATCTGGGCGCACAGGAACTCAAGCTGGTGCAGCTCCGATGTGGGGATGAGGGTCCGCAATCTTGGGTACTTCTGAAACCAGCGGAGACCCAGGGCGCCGTGGGCCAGCCTGTGCTCGCGCTCCAGTTCCCTCGCCAGCCGCTCACGTTCCTCCACATGCCACAGGAGCTCTCGGATCAACATCCGACTGGGCACGACCCCTGAGGTCTTTAGAGCTGCTTCTTCATCGCGAGCCTGCACTCTTGTTTCATGGGACCATTTCATCCAGCTGAACAGAGGCATGACGGACAAAGCTGACAGTCCTGGAAAACTGAAGAAACAAGAATTCTCTGTTATTCTTCACCACAACATCTTTCTAATATGCGAAGAGCTACTTTCTATTGGAGTTGCACCTACAAATGGCACGATGACATTACGCCATGTGGCAAATTGCGCAAAGGAAGATACGGAAAAAATACATGAGAGAGAGGAAAAAAGGGAAAATATTGCTGAGTAAAGAGGAATAGATGTATCCAGCCCTGTTTCTGACAAAGTCTTACAAATTTAGTCACATGTTAATCTTCAAACACGAGCTTGAGTAATTTCAAGCTCAGTTCTAAGTGAGGAGATTTTGAGTCTAATTATATCTCTAACTTTGGAGTCCTAATATAATCAAAATGTAAATGTTGACATTGAAAGATGACCACACTGTAACAAAGCTGACCTCTGCTCCCTGCCTGATGGGCGCTCTGATTGCCTTCTGTTCAAGGCGAACTCTGTGAATGGCGATGTCCCAGGTGTGTGTATTCGGCTTTTTTTGCCAGAGTGATGGATTCAACACAGCTTCCACCTGGGATACAAATGGATTACACAGCCTGCGGGGTCAGAGGTCAGCCTCACTGAACACAAACTGCACGTGTGGCTTCACACGTCCTAAGGTTACAAACCTTTTCAGGTACTATATTCCTGCTCAAGTTCTGTTAATATAATCAGAACTTAAACAGCTGTCAGTCTCCAGTACGTGCAAGAAAGATAACATGAACATCTGGCTGAAAACTGAAAAGAAAGTCTGTACTTACAGGTGAAAACTGCACCGCTGGAGCTTTTCTGAAATTTTCAAATACTGCAAATTGTGCAAAGATGAGCTTTTCACAGATTACAACTCCCAGCTCTTTGTCTCCACGGGTCAGTCTGCGTGAACTTCATTCCCTCACTTGCGATCGTCTACGTCCCCTGGTGTCAAATGCCATCAGAGGAGTCCTCCAGTGTCTTGTTTGTTGGAAGCGTCTTTCCTCTCTGTGTTGCCGTTATTGTCTCGTCCTTATCATCCCTCCCACCGCTCCTGTCATGCAGACTTTTTCTCGGAGAGTTAGTCACACACTGCTAACTGACTAAGAGCTGTCACCTCTCCTCTCCTTTCACCCCGCTCTCCTCTGTGCAGTGTGCAGCTTTGTTGTAAGGTCAGCTGCTTTGTAGCTTGCATGAAATGTGTGCACTGGAGAGAAAGGAAGAGGGCGAGAGTGCATGTGTGCGTACGAGCCGTGGGTGTGTTGTATTTGAGCTCCTCTCAGTACTGTCAGGGGTTGTGCCTGCTGTTGCGATAAAATCCTCCCGCTCACTAAGAGAGAGCGCGAGAGGCAGAGACAACTGGGAACGCTTCCCCCGGCTACGGTGCTGCGAGCGTGGCGGAGATAACCGCTGGTAGAGAGGTTCACATGGTATCAAGTAATGAAGTGGGCAGACCTGCTGGTATGTTCACCCACCATCAACACACATTGGAAGTTGACTTTTGATTATAACCTTTCTCTTACGCTGCTTATAATCTAACCAGTTCTTCTTGTTATTACATTCAGAAATAAGCGCAGTGCTGGATGGATCTGAACTTGATCCAGAATGTAAAAGTTGATTAGAGCTGCTTTAAAGCCTAGCCACTAACTTAAGCATATCCGGACCAGTACTTATTCATTTTTGGGAACTAGGGCTGAACAAAAAGCAAAACTTATCATGTTTCAGTTCTTTTTGACAGATATTGTGATAGTCATTATATGTGTGGGGATTTTTCATTTCATTTTCACTGAAAGTATGATGACTATTTTTTTGGGGGGTCTGTACCAAACAAGCATGTTCTTATATCTCGAGAGTGTGATTTGTAGGCCTTTTTCTCCAATATTTGAAGGAAGACTGTTTTCTATTACATGTGAGTACAGAGAATGAAAATGAGGAGACTGCTGTAATATCTTCAAATTTACTTTTGACTTTTTGTCGAGTCATTTCTGTTTATACAGCCCAAAAGCACATTTTACTCAAAGGGTTATTGTGTCCCAGACAAATTCTTTAGACTCTGCTTGTTCAATTTACAGTTTAATAGAGCCTCAGAAATTATGAACTGCGTAAAATTGTTTTTGTTTCAGCCAATCAAAGGTACCCAATGAGAGTAACCTGAAAAATGTGAGCTCTGATGGGGGATGGTTCCAAAAACCAGAGCCTGTAGTGAGTGAGTAATAAACTTTACATGATCTTTTTTGTTATCCTACATTATACATTTTTTTATATATATATACACGTGTGTATGTGTGTGTGTGTGCATATATATACATATATATATATATATATATATATATATATATATATATATATATATATATATATATAAAACACACACACA
>JAOXYL010000113.1:12418413-12443088 GCA_028564955.1 Terapon puta | reverse complement strand
TATATATATATATATATATATATATATATATATATATATATATATATATATATATATATATATATATATATATACAACACACACATACAGAAATCTGCTTTCTGCCCTTCAAACATTTGACTCTGATTCTTCATCCTTAGGCACTGCTCCTCCTCCACTTGCCAGCTATGAGTACCCCAGCCTGCCTATAACAAAAAACAGACAGCAGGTACAGTATAGCATCACATACAGCCAGCTTCACAGCCTGATGGACTGCAAGTGCACTCTCATTCCTGTGAAGTACTTTTTCTTTTGGTCATGTCAGGAGTTTTACTGAAATTACCATTATGTCCTTAGGACACTGGTGCACTTAAGCTTTTACTGTATGCTCAAGATGAACTCAATGTTATTTCATGTTGCAGAACAAATGCTAACTTTGTCTTCACTGGTCTAAAATAGTCTGTTGACTAATTTAAAGAGCTCATGCCATCTTTTAAGTTGCACTTTCTTAATGTAGATTATAAAATGTGGACATCAGGTTGCAAATCAGCTTACCACTCCCATCTGCTCTAAGATTTCATTACTTATTTTTATATCTCTTTTCAGGTCAGTGATATGTTGCAAATGGCCAAATAAGGTTTTAACTGTGCACATGTGTCTGCTTGTGTTTGTGTTCTATGTGTGTGTGTGTGTGTGCACCCGCCTCCAGCTGATTTCTCTTGTGGAAAACAACTCTGTAGTGATCATTCGAGGAGCCACAGGCAGTGGCAAGACCACCCAGCTGCCACAGTTCATTCTGGACCACTACAATGAGAAAAATACTGTATGCAACATTGTGGTCACCCAACCACGGAAAATTGGGGCCACCAGTATTGCCCGCTGGGTTGCCGCACAGCGGAAGTGTACCCTTGGCAGTCTGGTGGGATATCAGGTTAGTGCAAAATGAAACAGAATTGAATTTACTTGCTTATTTGATCTGCAGTGATTCAGCATGGTTAAAACAAAGTACAAAAAGCACTCACTCATCTCTCTTGCAACTTAAAAAGAGAGCTTGTATGCATGCGGTAACTAGCTCTTGTGTGTGGTTTGTTGCCAGGGTGTCTGGCTGTGTTGTGTTGTGGGTTCTGAAACAGCACATCTAATAATAACTGTTGTCTCCTCCGCTCGGTGCAGACCTCTGAGTTAAGGATGATGTCACTGACAGTGGGCACAATGATAAACAGTTAATGTTAGTAGAGATATTGGTTATGCATCAAAATCTGAATATGTTCTTTATCTGCATACCTCAAAGGTACCTTTAAATCATCAGACTTTGCCTGTCTTTTGTTTGCAGCAAGAAGAAAGCTCTTTCATTCCTACTCTTTTTCCTTTTTTTGTCTTGGTTTGTGAAAGACGTGCAGTCAGTGAATGGAAAGTTCTTTTGTGCTCAGAGTTGAATCGACGAACCAAAAAGTATTTCCCTGAGGTCGGGCACTGGGTAGCAATGGATTTTATTACAGGTCACTGGTATTTTCTCAAAGACAAACCAGAAATAGTCATGTTGGCATGGTAGACATTCGTTTTTAAAACACTTTTTTTTTAAAAAGTTGAGGCTTAAAGCTACTGTGGAGGCAGCATACTATGGTCTGTTCTGTTTGTAAAACAACAACAACCAACTACAATTGGATGATTTTTGCTTTTGTGAAACAGGTTCCTGCACAGACTAGCCAGCTTTTTTATTCAGTAGTTCCACTGAGCAACTAAACCAACAAGATAGAGAAGAAAACATGTGAAAAGAGATATTTTAGGCATTTTCAATAGCAAAGTAAAAAATGTTTTTCTGTCTTGATTTTAGAAGACATGTTTGCATATTTGTATTACAGGTTGGGTTGGAGAAGATGGCCACTGAACACACCAGGCTAATCTACATGACCACAGGAGTGCTGCTGCAAAAACTGGTTTCATCCAAATGCCTCACAGAGTACTCCCACATATTTGTAGATGAGGTGCAGATAACTTTTAATGTATATTTCCTTGTGATCTTTTGAAAATGATGTAAAAATGCAGTTGTCTCATTAAATGAATTACATAATTCATTTAATGCAAAATTATTCTTTTTTATTTGTTTCACTTCAGTTTCAGTTTAGCCATTTAACTGCTTTCCCTTTGCCCAAAGGTTCATGAGCGCACTGAGGAGATGGACTTCGTCCTGCTAGTTTTGAGAAAACTTCTTCATTCCAACTCTCGTTATGTCAAGGTAAACAAAAACTTGAGCAGGAATCCCACCTCTGTCTTTCTTCTGCATCAGTCTAACTCTCAGTCACTGGACTTTTGTTTTTCAGGTAATCCTCATGTCAGCCACAATAAACTGCAGACAGTTTGCTGAGTACTTCGGCACTCCAGTTCGAGGAAAGATGCAGCCAGCCTACGTGTTTGAAGTGGAGGGGGCACCTTATGCCATTGAGGAGTTCTATCTGGATGACCTCCACAAACTGTTTCCATACAAGGTAAGAAGATGGTAAATGTTTGCTGATTCTGTTCTTCTCTGTCATGAAGCCAAATAGTTACTGTGTTTTTCTGCCAGGTTGAGTTGCCTCATACAGATGGCCCTCACATTTCAGCGGAGATGTACAGTCTCGCAATCAGTCTCATCCAGAGCTTTGATGAGATGGAGGGCAAAGATTCCAGGTGAGGCCTCCATTTTAAAGCACCTTTGATTGGTTTAACAAATCAAGTAACTGTCATGTGTGTTTGTGTTTGAGCAGCAAAGCAGAGAAAGGTGACTGCATGACCTCATCAGAGCGGGGCAGTGTGCTGGTTTTCCTTCCTGGTATACACGAGATAAGCTATATGCAGGAAGCTTTAGCTAAGCTAGTCCACAAAAGGTGAGTTTACCTCTTTGTTGGAACTAATACTTATCGTCTCCTTTCTCTATTTTACTGGCCTCCTTTTTAGGACAAGTCAGTTTAGTCTATTAGTAATAACGTCAGTGTGCTCATTAAACTTGTGTTATGACTGTGCTTCTGCTCAGACTGCAGGTGTATCCTCTCCACTCCACTGTTACTCTGGAGGAGCAGAACGGCGTGTTTCTATCTCCTGTCCCTGGATACAGGAAGGTGAAAACAATTTATCTGGCTCTGTCTCACATGTGTTCTTATTCCCTACTGTACTGATGAGCTCCTCATCTTAACAGGTCATCCTTTCCACCAACATCGCTGAGAGCTCAGTGACTGTTCCAGATGTCAAATATGGTGGGGTTTTTCATCGGCACAATCTGTCAGTTTACTACCTGTGTAATGAAGTTTTATGAAGTCCATTAATATTTGTGCTTTTTTTGTCATAAAAGTGATTGACTTCTGCCTGGCTCGTCACTTGGTCTGTGACCAAGATACCAATTATCAATCTCTGCGTCTCACCTGGGCGTCCAAAACTAACTGCAACCAGCGTCGAGGTACAGTACTCCCAGTGCAGAACTTCAAGACTTCAAGTTCAAGACTTTAATTATCTGACTCATTTCCTCTCTCTGTCAGGCAGAGCAGGGCGGGTGTCTAAAGGCTACTGTTACCGTCTTGTTACCAAAGAGTTCTGGAAGAATGAAATCCCAGACTATATGATCCCAGAGATGCTGGTAAGAGAATGTGATGATGTTGAGAGATGTTCCTTTGTTTTGTTTATTTTCATTTTTTTCATGCTGGTTTGACCCCAATTTGACAATGACTTTATGGTGTACTGCTTACCTTCCTCTCAGCTTGCCCCGTTGGCCACCATGATGTTGAAGGTGAAGCTGCTGGACATGGGGGATCCCCGCTCTGTCCTTTCCACAGCCCTCTCGCCCCCTAACCTTGATGACATAGTGAGGACAGTCCTCCAACTCAAAGAGGTAAATAAGTGCAGATTGATGATTCTCCTCTGAGAGAGCCATTAATGTCTTGTCAAGTAAGTATGACTGTGTGGCTGTAATGACATATTTGGGCGGGCAGCTGACCACCCAGCTCTGTCACAGAACATCAGAGCAGGAGTTCTCTGACAGGAGCTTTGCGTCAGCCAGTGTTAGCATCTTCAAGTCTGTCAGGTGAGGATAACGAAGCCAATGCTGTGTCATTATGAATCTTTGTGAGGAAAAGGAAAGAACAAGTACATGTTTCTCTTCATCATTCTTGAAAAATTATTTGAAACTACCTTTCAGAACTTTTTAAAATTTTGAACACATGGAGAAAACTGATAACAGTAGTAAATTGATCACATTTTCCACACGTAAATAAAAGTTGTTTCGTTAACAAAAGTTACTACTTTTGGGAAGTCACTTGAAACGATGATACTGAATCAGAACAAGCCTGATATTCTCAGACAATTAGTTTCAGAGCTGGGGAGCCTGTCAAGCAAAAACCTAGCCTGGATTTTGACCCTGCTCAGGATTTAAAAACGGCAAGAACATCTCTGTCTGAGGATATCAGGCTAGCATCCGGTTCATAGACAACCCGTAGTTGAGAAATGTACAATTATGAAGTGCGATATATATATTTAGTTTTAATTTGATACGTTTAAATTTGGCTTTGGATTTTCACCTACAGCAGTCAGCCATGTTCATGTCTAAATTCTTAAATACTAAAGTTGAACTGTTTGGAGTTAATTGGAAGTATTAAAAAAGCAGTTGTCTTGACACTATGATGGATTAGTGTTTTATTCTGTAGATGGGCGCTCTGTCTGTGAAAAGTGATGGCAAGGGTCAAAATGAGGATGGTGAGCTGACGTTCCTTGGCCGAGTGCTGGCCCACTTGCCTGTTGATCTGTACCTGGGGAAGCTGATTGTCCTGGGCCACATCTTTGGCTGCCTGGATGAGTGTCTGATCATAGGTCAGTCTGTTCACGCCACATGGTTTTCATTATCTGTATATGTACGTTTGCTGTTGTAGAGATGTAGTTTGGTCAACAGGTCTGTCATGACATTCATAACTTGTGTGATGAATGTCATGAATGTCAAAATATGTTTGTGTGCATGTTTTGTGACTACAATAACAACATCTCTTATTATCAGCTGCTTCGCACTCTCTGAAGAGTTTCTTTGCCATACCATCCATGCAGCAGCTTGCCGGCCACAGGTGAGTCACAGCCAGCAGGTGCACCAATTCACACAATGTCCGACTGTGTTGTAGATGATTTTGTCACATTTAAGTAGAACAAGATATTTGGAACAATATGTTGTCATGTAACTCCATCTACTCCAGGTCTGTCTCTTGGCTGTTCACTCACTTTTACATTTTTAGTCCCATCACAGTGTTTTGTGGGTAGTGAGATGCCTGGCATCAGAAAACAGGTGCCAATAGTACAAACGCTATGTTTTCTCTGTTAACATGAAATATTGAAATAATATTTTATTTTGAATTAACAGAAAGTCTCTGATCATTACCAGGTTTATTCAGAGTCTATGTTACAGTATGTTCTGCTACCCATGCACTATCCTTAAATCTTGTTTTTGCCATAATATATTTATTTGTTTTAGCAAATCAGAGCTGATATTTATTTTGGCAGAGTCTGTATAGATGCCTACGAGACCCAGGCTGCAAAGCTGCAAAATGTTTTCATCAGACCTTTTTCAGGCCAGAGATAGAGAGATACAGATACTATTTCTGTATATTGTGCAGCTTTTCTGTGTGCACTGAATATTTGCAATTCCAGGAGCAAGTTGGCCTTCACCCGTAGCACACCAAGTGATTCCATAGCTTTTGTCAACGCCTTCAAGGTAATGTGTTTGATGCAAAGTCAACAACAAGTTGTTGCGTTCAGTGGATTTGCATATTTGCCTCACGGCAGTTGTTTCTCATCCCTGTTGTCTCTCACTGTTAGGCATGGCACTCAGCCAAAAAGAAAGGACAGCTGAGACACCCAAAGGTGAACAAAACAAAAGCCAAACATGAGCTCACAGAAAAATCATGTATGAATATGCTGACTTATTCTCTCTCTTGAAAGTAGAAATAGTCTGCTTTTGCACATAGCCACCTCTTGACACTGTACTTATTCATCTGAAGTGCACTTATTCATCTTAAATTATTCATTGCCAATCTTGATATGATTGCTCTGTCCCATGTCTAAAATTGAATTAACAACACTATAGCTTACAGAGCAATTGCCAAGCAGAAGTAGATGAAGTAGTTTATTAAGTGTTTATTCAAATCCTCTTCAGGTTTCAAAATGTCTCTGTACCTACATTAACATTTTAACTATTCACTGAAGCTTTTCATGTGGTTATTACAAACCACTGGAGCACTCTTTTGTGTTGTTTTTTTGTGTGTAGATGTAATATTTCTTTGCTTTGTTGTTTTCTCCACTTAGGACGAGTTGGACTGGGGAAAAGAGAACTTCATTCAGATCAGGAGGATCAGGGAGGTACAGAGTTGAAGCAGAGAGCTGTAAATAAGTAATCTGGATAATAATGCACAGTCAACATGAAACATAACTTCAATTTTCTGCTGATACACATTGGAAAGAAACAATAACACATTTACAATTTGCAGTTAAACGAGGAAGTAGGTTATATGAGGTAGTTGATTATCAGAGCTTTTTGGTGCACAGTGCGATGTTTCTTCACACACTGGCTAATATGTGCCTCCAGTCTTCATGAACTAATATTGAAATGGACCTCTTTGTCAAATATCGTGGCTCCAACCTCCTTGTAGTAGTAACTCACTGTGTAGGTTGCAGAGTTGTATGAAGACCTGAAGAAACGCGTCTCCCAGTTCAACATGAATGTGCCAGAGAACAGCCAACCACTGGATTACACCAGCATACACAGGCAGAAGTTCATTCTTCAGGTTAGAGTCAGTGCTTCTTTAGCTGCATATGGTTCAGATTCAGTCATCACTAAATTAATGATCATCTGCTGAAAATACACACCTAAAGATTCGTCTCTTTTGGTTTGTACTTCTTTCTGTCTTAGATGGCTATTGCTGGTGCCCATTACCCCAACTACTTTGTCCAGGGGGAAATAGATGAAGAATTGGCCTCCAAAGAGTTGAGTGGCTTCAGCCCCAGAACAACAGTGATGGTATGGGAGCCCAAGAATTTACAATCATTCGAACCAGCTGTAATGGCTTTTTTTTATTGGTTGGTATTTTTCTGGTATATATACTGACCATCAAAACCCTTTAAGTTTCACTAATATGGCTAAATGGTAAAATGGTAAAATAACATCAGACCACATGTTGTTTTCAGGTGAGAAACCTCCCTCCATACAGTTTCCTGTATTATAAGCAGCTGCAGTCTCTGTTCCGCCTGTGTGGACAGGTCAAAGCCATCTCCTTTGACAGTTCCAGGTACTCAAGTCCACTCTAGCAAATCAGACAACTTTTTTTCAAATATTACATTTTCTTTAAAGCAAGCTGAAATATGCAGACTCATAATTGTCTGAACGTGTGTGTGCCTGCGTGCCTGCCTGCCTGTGTTGTTCAGAGCATACGTGGAGTTCTACAGGACATCCCAAGGCTCAGGGGCGCTGCCTGAGGTCTCCCTTGCCCTCCTTTTGGCACAACAGAGGGTTCCCATGGAGATTTCTGTCTACCCCAATGAACAAATAGAAATCTGTGCTGGGAACAGAACCATAACTCACATGAGATATGCACGGTGAGCGAACTCAGTTGCTGCACAAGTGAAAAGAGCACAAGAGTCAAAAAAGCACAGTGGTTCAACTCTGTCTTTTGGAGGCTCAAAAATCTCATTCTTGACCTTCTTTTTGGAAAGTGGGACCCCCTGCACCACAGGCTGCAATGATCATTGCCCCTGCACTGAGCCTTAATGTAATCTGACATCCTCACACTCTGCATGACTCTCTCCAGCTATCACTTGGATTTGAAGAGAGGAGGTTTTAGGCAGAGACACCACCCATTTCTTCCTCCCTTAAGGAGGTGGGAACATAGGTGCCATCCCACATTATTAATTATCCAACAACAACTATTCTCACTGATTACATTTCTTCAACAGTAATATTTGCAAATAAAACTTTAAAACCATCACCATGCTTTAATAACCTCAAATAGATTTTCTATTAAGATTTTACTTTTCTGCATTGTTTGGTGTGAGTGTAGTGAAAGTGGATGTGCACATAAAAGTCCAGCTCTCTTTGTGGTGTTGCTGTGCAGGGTCAATGTAGACGTCCAGAGCCAGTCTGTCTGCCCAGTGGGGGTGGTGAGCGGCACCGTTGACCCAGACAAGCTGCCCCCCAGCCGTCTGTTTGTGGTCAACATCACAGAGGTCAGTCCTTAACATTTAACGGTATAACAAGAAGTCCTAAAAATGTATCGACTCAAACAAAATAATTCCTCTTAATCATCAATTATGACCCACTGGAAGTGTGTCTCTTGGCCAACTTTGAACGTTGTGTTTACAGAGTACAACCATCAGATCTTGTTTGTTCTACTTTGAACTCGGAGCTAAATTTCAAAAGAGACACACTCGTTTTTGACTAAACATCTATATCTTTAACACATGTGTCTTCTCTTAACCGTTGATCTCTGTTGTAGGTGATCGATGTAGGTCATTTCTGGGGCTTCCAGGCAGATGAAGCCAGCTTGGGGAAGCAGCGCCATCTTACAGCAGAGATCAACAAGCGTATGCTGCATCCAGTAACCGTGTCGCTCTACCCCAACCTTCTGTGCCTGGCTCCATACTCTGAGATAAACGAGCAGAGCTTGTACTACCGTGCCAAGATCTTGCACATGCGTGGCAACACAGTAGAGGTAAATATCTCTGATCAAGATTTAGTACACCCATTCAATTTTCCCATAACAACTGTCTTGTCTGATTTCTTATGTCTTTTCCCAGCAACTCTCTCTTTCGTGATTATTCCATGGTAGTAGAAAAACTATCCATTAAGGCTTTCACACTCTTTACAGCTAACTGTTTCTGGTGTTCATGAATCATGATCAAATTAAATAAATGACTCATTTTGACAAGAGTCCTTACGTCCTTTCCACAAAATACTAATTTTAAATGGCCTGTGCTGGGTGGTTTGTCGCTGTAATTACAGGTTAATATAATATTTTTGTTGGAGAATGATTTCTTTGAATGTTGACATTTTTATTCCATGAATGTATTCCTCTACACATAATCTGTCAACATGTAAAATCTGTCTAAAGTCATTGCAATCCAGCCATATGTCGGAGGAAGAAATTTTTTGAAAGAGAGAAGAGGGATGAGCTAAGTATAGTATATGAGTATACTTGTGAGTCTGAACAGAACTGACAATGATTAAACTGTGATATTTTTTACTTGTGCAGACAAGTAAGCATTTTGTATTTTAAAGACTAAATTGATGGTATGAAAATACTGACATACCAAAGGTGCTCGTCTCCAGGTAGCCATGGGCTCAGAAATTAGAAAACTGACCTCTGATGTGTAAAATAGAGCAAACTAAAATGTGATAGCAGTTACTAATATTACTTCAAGTATCTAAGGGCACAATATGTCGATGTTCTGCAGGTTTTCTTCTTGGACTTTGGCAACACAGCGACCGTTTCCTGCAGCAGCCTCAGAGAGCTTCCATCTGATCTCTTGTCTCACCCATTCCAGGTAGGGCAGATCAATGCGCACCCTACCTGTTCCACTGTTCAAACTTTAAACAAACAATAAGCACAAACACTCTGCTGGTGGTCTCAGGCTCAGGAGTTTGAAGTCACTGGGATGCGTCCTTCGGCCCAGTCTGTCATCCTGGGGAACCAGTGGAGCAGCCGAGCCCGCGACCGTTTCATCATGTTAGTGAAGGGCCATTCGCTCATTGTGTCGCTGTACTCCATCCTCCACGGTGTCATGCGTGTGCATGTGCTCATCAACACTGAGGTGACAAACACCAGTGTGGTAGACATCTTGGTGGAAGAAGGACACGCTGTGAAGGCCGAAGAGGGCTTCGATTCAAAGGTGACATAACAATTGTGAACTAGATTATTGCAATGTGAAATTTATTAGACAGTGTGCAGTTTAAGATTTAATTTGTTGTAACATGCCCCACTTTAAGAGATCCCTCCAGTTATACTGTATGCCCCCTGCAGACTTGAAAGGTGCTTGTTACAGGTTGGTAGCTACCCTCTTCAGAGAGACAGTTTCCTTTGTACTTGCAGTACTGATTTTTCCCAGCAGATGTTGTGGTTGGATGCAACTTTGCTTTGGTGTCAATGAAAATAAAGGCATTGAATTAAAAAAAAATAACTCACCCGTTTTAGCCAACTTTCAAAAAGATCCATACAAGTGCAGTGGATCCTTCTCATTCTAGATGTTTTATTTTTGCATGCTCTTGCAGCAAAGCCATGATGCACTGGTGTCACTGTACAAGGACATGGAAATGGGTACGTATGTGCCCAATGCTGCCAGCAGCTCCTGGAAAGATCGCAAGAAAGAAGAGAAGCAGCTAATTGATGATCTGCTCACCCACTTCTCCAGGAGCCGGCAGGCCTATGCAAAAACAAAGGCAAGATGCACTGCAGCTCTCAGAACATTTTCATGTTCTTGTTGTATTAAAATCTTTTATTGCATAGCGACACTAAAATTATAAACAGTAAATAAATTACAGCATTTAGACTAAAATATTTTTAATGAGGAATTCAAAACAAAGACTTTACTTTAAAAGGTTACATTGGTATAAGGTGGATGATGGCGTCACCTCTGCACTGCCTGTTGCTCCCAGTTTGTCCAGGAGATGGAGCCATTTTAGTGTCCCAGTTCATGTGTCGCTGCCCATTCAGAGGCACGCCCATTCTGTCTGATAAGCAGAACAATGCCACCAGGCCATCTACATCTTATGGATGCATGAAAACGTCACATGGTGTGTCTGACTGCAGCCTTCCTTACCATAGGTTCACCTGCATGGACCTAGCAGTCCTAATAAGACCAGCTTCCACAGCTTGAACCACAAGACCTACTACAAGTAAGCATTACATACCAAGACCAAAATCAGACTTCCGGTTAGTTCACTGCATTATTCCCACGAGTGTGTCCTCATGATGCAGGACGGTGTGTATAGAGAGGAGCAGCATCAACTCCCTGGCTTTGAATGAAAACCCTCATTACAAACATCAGAGGATGCTGGTGGCTGGGACTGTGTCAGTCAACTCCACAGGTACCAGACTCAAAAACCCTCCTCATAGATACAAACTAGAGGGAATGCATTTATTCTACTAATTAATAGTTTTATGTGAACATTTGATAAAAATAAAAAAATGCAATAAGAGGTCACTTGAATTGATAAACACAGAAGCTGCCTACCAACTCTGTAGTCCCTGTCACCTATTTGAGCTTTTCTGTTTCTTGCAGCTCTTGTCTCTTGCCCTTTTATTCACCTAATTTCAGTAGCAGGCAGCTGACAGTCAGGCCAGAAGCACAACTCCAAATGAATGTTAATGTCACGCCAATCCTGCTAAATGTGAACATGTAATTGTAACTTTCTACATTTTTATCTTGTTTTTCTCCTGAATGTCAAAATCATTTATTTTAGCTTAAGCGGTGTGGTTGTATTGCAGGGACTCAGATTCTACTCAGAGATACCTCCATCATGCCAGACATCCCCGGACTACCTGCACTCATCACCATGCTCTTCACTCCTGTCATGGAGTTACGGTCAGTCAGACGCATAGACGTATCACTGCACATCTGAATGGCAGCTGATCAAAAAAACATGTTAATTATCCCCACCCCGTTCCTTTTGTAGCACGAATGAAGAGAGGACCTGTTACACAGGCGCCCTCTGTGGTTTGGGCTGGAACAGTGAAACACAGGATGGCGTCCTACCTGAGCATGACATCGAGCTCGCGTTTGATGTCAGATTTGACGTTGAAGACATCACCGAGGTAACAGCTGTCACCGGAGAGGCACCTGTGTTGCGTCTCAGCAGATCTCATAATCTTTGTCACTCACTAGTTGTATGTCTGTAATTTCTGTCCCCCAGCGTTCAGATTTTTTTCTCAATCTGAAACTGTGGTTTAATAACAGTAAAGGACTCAAGATCATGTTGTTATATTGGCGCTGGTGTGCTAATTCTCTGTCGCACTGGGCCTCTCTTTTGACGATTACTGGTTAGTTCTGTGTTTTCTTCATTCTCAGATAAATGCCTTGCGAGTGGCCATAAACCGTCTGGTGTGTGAAGGGTTTTGTGGCACTAAGCACTTGGGGCCTGACAGGATCAGCAACCTGCAGGAGGACTGCCGGGACCGCCTCATTAGGTCATTTACATCCACAGAAATCATGAATAAGCTGCTTGAACAGTGTGTATGAAATTACTGATCTGTGTTTATATTGCATAATGCAGACTGTTCACCAAGTCACCACCAAGGGAAGCTGTCACTCCCATGGACTACGAGAACCTCGGGAAATGGAACCAGGTACGGTTCATGATGGAGGCTCCCAAGTTTACCTCATCTGTTTATTTTCTTGGTCACATGTGTTTGTGTCAGCCCATTTCAACTGTGTGAGTTTTAAAACATGTTGAACTTGTAGGTGGATCCCGCTTTGAAGATGGACATCGTTGAGCCTGGAGATAGAAAGAGCAGAGGAGTTCTCTTCCAGCTGCATCCTGTCACTCTCCTCAACAGCTAAAAAGATGCTGTACTTCCTAATTTTGTTTGGAAATGAAAATGATTTGAATATTGTTTCATCAGCAGTTTCCTTTCCTGTTTACTTCACTTATGTTCTTGTATACTTGTACAGAGGAGTATACTTCAGTATTCTTTTCAAATAGAATTCTCAATCCTTAGTTTTTGCAGCCTTATTCACAGTTTAAATAAGTGGCTGCTGATAAGAAATGTAAAGGTTCATTGATAAGGTTCATCCTGTGCAGCTCTTTGTAAGAAGGCTTCAGCAGTTGGACATTAAAAATAGTTGTGTGCAACAGATGAGGCTTGTCAATCAGTTTTCATTCAAACATAGTCTCATTGTGACCCAAGAGTCAAGTTAAATCTGTCACCAGAGTGCGCAGGCACACACATACACACACACTAAGCTCCTACTACGATGAGAAGTGTGTTTGTGCCAGAATTCATTGGCTTATATTTATAGCTCATCATTCCAGGTCTCCCCTCTAAAGTGTTATCACCTTAAACTTAGCTCTGGTGTCACACACAAGCTAATCTTCAGTGACCTGAAGTCGTCTTGTGATTATGAACACGTCAGAAAAGTGACTGAGGAGATGTTATACATCAAGGTACATTTATTTTTCTTATTCTTGTAATTAAATACATAGTGTAAGTGCAAATAGTTAAAGAGTCCAGGGTCTAAAGAACTACAGAGTATAGTTGAACATAGTACAAAGTTGGACAGTTATTCAAACAAGCTAAATATCACCAGATACTCCTTGTCTTCATAGTAGTTGTACAACAGTACCTAAAACATGAGCGTGTGTATTGTTCCTTATGGTTATACAAAAGCAAAAACCCTACAATTACCACATCTAAGACGCATATTGTTAAATTATTTTGTGCTTGGAGACACCAAAAGGAAATCATTTTTGATATTTATATATATTGACATAGACTGAGAGAAGCCCCGTCTGCTAACTCAGAAACATGAAGCAGTATTTAACATCGGCAGCAGAGCACGTCTGAGGGCATTTAGCTTTTTTGTGCCAAACCAGTACAGTTTGCACTGCAAAGCAAAAATGTAGCGTGATTTTTAAAAACTGCACAAAAGATATCAAATATTATTTACCCAAGGCTCAACTTCATGCACTTTCATAATAAGCAACACAAAAAAAGTCGGTTTCTTTTTTTGTTTTTCGAGTTGTGAACTTGTCTACCTAGAAACAGGATTATGTACGTGTGACCATGTGTGTGTGTTAGTGTTTAGACTGCTATAGACAGGGTGAAGGCTTCTCCAGTGGATGCTTTTAGAGAACACCAAGATGACAAAGCACTACGCCCCACAGATGACGACCAGGCTCTTCAACAGCGAACGAGACTGCCTGACTCTTTAGCTGGACTGGACTGTCAGCTTCACTGGTGAGACAGACAGGTCTACTCCTCCTTCCTCTTGGCCCCGGGGATCTTCGCTTGGATCCTGTACAAAGAAAACAGGCTTTAATGCCACGTGTCTGAGGAGATATTTGCTCAGGATTAACTTGTGCTTACTCTAACCTCCTGTTTTTGTTCTCTTTTATGGCCAGCAACAAGTTTTACTAAAATTGGCAAGTTCACAGCAGCCAGTCCAAAAAAATGTTCAGGGAGATATTTTGGCATGAGCTGACCCTGTAGACATAGATGCACTTGACTGTCCAGCTGTCTGATTGAACATAGAGCTGATTACTATAGACTACTCAATTTCAGTAGATTGATTTGACCTGAGAACCTTTGAGGGAACAAAACACTTTCCCATTCTTCTACCATGATGATCCACTTTTCAGTCTGTTGACCAGGTCGGCATCTGTTAAACAGACTTTATGGTCAAAACTGTTTATTCATGGACTTGAAAGAAGCTTGCAGATTGGGAAACACGAATGCTGTTTTCAGCAAGGCCCTGTTTTACGTGCCCAGTCTCATCAGCAGCTTCACTGGGGGAGTAAAGGCTCAAGTGCCCCTCAGTGGCTCTGATCGATGAACAGCGAGTCCTGCTCTTCCAGTCGTTTACCTCTCACATTAATGTTGTGTCTCATCATAATGACACCTGATCAGCATGAACTCCTTGCTGTATTAATTAACAGGCTGATTTCCTCATGTGTGGCTTGTGCTGAGACTTTGTCTTGTCTTGTGAGTGAACTTTGAACAAGAGGTCTGAAAGTCAAATACTCACTTCCCCACCACAGAGTTGACCTGGGTCCGTATTAGTCCCACGTATTGATCAATCTGTGCCTGGAAACGGAAGGATAACATCAGTTAAAGACTGGAACGACATCCTCTAAACCAGCTTTGACTTCACTATAATGAAGCTCAGAGTCCTACCTGATGTTTCTCATAGACCACAGGCATGGTGAACATGGACACCACAGCTACAGAGGCAAGGAGAGAGTAGCGGTTAAGTATTCTGTACTACTGTGGGAATGTGCTCAAACAGGAACACACTTGTGTGAGCAGGGCCTCCCCAGCTCATATCTAATGTACACTGGAAAAGTAAACAGACACTGTACACACTCAACGGCGAAGTGAATAAATTAATTTGACTGGATAAGGACATGATGCGCTTCTCGTTAATGTCACACATGATGTCACAGCTCTTTGTTATACCTGTTCTGATTATCAAGTACATTAAGATAATTTTTGTCAATTCTGACACACAGACACATGCACATAACTGAAAGTGTGTCTAAGTCAACAGCAGCACTCAGAGGTTTGTTGTAGATAAAAGGAGTGAAGATTGAGATGACCTCACCTAGGATGAGCAGTGTCAGGCCGTTGAAGAGAGCACCCACGTAGGTCAGGAGCCACATCAAGACAGCAAACTGAAACACACAGGTGACATGTTTTAATCTGTGTCTGACCCCACAGGTGGCCAACTCACAGGCCAAGATGATCTGCGACTTCATCTGAAGGCACTGCAGTTTGATAGGACCGGCATTTCTTAATAAAAAAAGGCAAACAAGCAAGTTTGAGGCAGACCTTCAAGGAGTCGACCAGGTCTTGTACGAGGAACAGCCTGCGGAGCTCCTTCATGCAGGTGTTGGTGTAAAGCAGGATTTTGTCGGCGTATTTGCTAATCTGGTCCTGGGAAAGAGAGATTTCCATCTCCAGGTAGGCCCTGGTCAGCCACAGAAACAAGAGTGCTTAGTTAAGAAAATACCACAGATCTTTTAATGAAACCTATCAATGGTTTTTGCATTTCAACTCACTTGAAAGGATGTCCCTCATCGGTCTTCTGCACAGCCTGCAGCACAGACTTGTAGATCCTGAAGCTGATGGTGGCGGAGAGGGCTGCCAGGGCTAAGTAGGCCCCGACGCTGACCACGCTGAACTGGGTCAGGGAGAAGAGGAGCAGAAGCACGCTGCTGAACACGGCCCCGGACTGCTTCACATTCCTCCAGTAGAGCAGGTCAATCGCTGTAAGGAAGAAGGGGGGGAGGGAAGGACAGAAGAAGGACAAACAGGGTTAGGACCGAACACCAGCATGACCCGACCTCTCCCCCCTGCGACTTGTAGGACTGGGCGTCCGTGGCAGTATCGCTTTCTGAACCGGATTAGAGCCGCTACACACCGCACATTTGGGTCAAATATCTGGAAGCTGTTCACAACCCAAACGTCCCGGGAGATGCCTCGGCTTGTCACGTGATCCGTTTTTTTTCAACCCAGCTTCCCAGCCCAGCTTTTCCTTTAGGTTTGAGTGAGCTGTGGAGCTGTAAGGTAACGTTGAAGGTTTCTTCACTCCTATATATAGAGCGACCTTTGCGGCAAAGATAATAGCTGACTGGCCTGAGTCCGTGTGGCCACACTCTGGACCGGAGGGGCTTCATATTTACATCTGACGTGGGCTTATCGTCAGCAGCACCTGGCCTGGTCTCAGACGTATACAAACATACATAAACAGGCTAAATGAATGTGTGTCTCAACCGAGGGTACACCTGCAATGGCTGAGTTAATGATTGAGCTATAGCTCGTTGGAGGCAGTAGCAGAAATAGAATCACTATCAGCAGCTAACAGATAAAAGGTTCAATGTGACCTGGCCAGCTCTGTGGTCAGTGATGAAGGATGACGATGCTTCAGTGCAGTGAAATTCACGTACAGGAGCACACAGCTGAAATGTGCACCCACATGCCTGCAGGCGCTGCCCCATCCTGCGGCATCATTTTATTCTGAGGTTTTTTTCTCACTTCTCTGGGCCTGTAATTCAAAGCCACTGGCAAAGATGAGATAGAGAGAGGAGTGATAACTGAGGATTAGCCCAGTGTACCATTACAGCTCCAGAGGCCGACACGGTCCTCCTCTGGCCTGTGTCGGCTGGAAACACAGGCCTGTTTCCATGAGAACTGTCTGCTGCTTGTTTCACCTCTGCTGAACCAGCTGCCTGCTTCAAACACACACAAACCACTGCAAACCTAACAAGGACCTTCCAGTTCACCTGATGGTGCGGACACCTGGAAGTCTTTCATGTCACGCAGGGAGGCAACCAGTAATGTAAAGTTAAGGAGACTGAATAGTGGCTGTGGTCTCTTGGGTGACTTACTCTGCCTCTCCGAGCTGTCCGCCAGCCTGCCTGCTCTAATTTTAGCCGTGGAGCTGTGAGCAGCATAGTGATGACGGCCATCTTTACTCTCCACTAAAAAGGCATCTGTGGATGCCAAAAAGGCAGGCTAAACCTGGGGAGGCAGAAGAACAGTCACTGTGGCTACATGAATCTTTGCCTCCCACATGAACTTTTCCTACTGTGTTAAATAACACATGTATAATCTTTTCTTATCAGTAACCAACAGTAACATTAGGTACCTATCAGCCTCCCTAACCCTCCCTCCTACCTATTGAATCAGAGACAGCATTCATTCAGAAACAGAGAGAAGATCCATGTGCTTCAGCTGCTGTAAATGCACCACTCCCCATAAAAGACACTGTTGCTGCCACTTCTGACAAACTGTGTGTGATTTACTGATTTGAATGGAGATGTCACTCACACACACACACACACACACACACACACACACACACACAAGGCAGGCACAGGTAACACACACAACAGCAGCATACAGAGGCATCATCACCAACAACAGTCAGATGCTGCGACAGGCAGGTGTTGACCGGCCACTGTGCCTTGTGACGAGCCGGGCAGACTGAAAAGCTTTAGCGAGTGCAGTAGAAGCGAAGTACTGACCTGCGGCTCCCATGGCTGAACAGGGAAAGAGGCAGCTGCTTTATCCACGGACAAAAGGAGAGCACTGAAGGGGGAGTCCCCCCCTGCACAGGAGGGGAGGGGCCACAGCCACACCAGCAAATCAGCGTATGCCTGCGCAGGGAAGGGGGGTGGGGAGGGGGGGCTGAGGGAGGGAGGGAGGACGTCTGTGGGGTGCGGTTGCCTAAAGAATCACATTGCAATCCAACACACATACACACCACACACACACACACACACACATACATCACTGTCCCTCTCTGGAAGCTCTTTTATGCCGAGGCTTTTAAGCGCAGCCCCGCTGACATGTGACAAAGACTGCCAGGCAGCCACTAAAATAAAAGACAGCCTATCAAAATGGAGTGCATTTTTTTATGTGCCACATCACATGGCTTTAGTAAACTAAAGAAGAGACAACCACTGTAACACTGTTTATGCTGATAAACCTCACAGGCTGTAGCCACGTTCTTCTACTCGGTGGCAAGCAAAGGGCCAAGCACCTGCCTGATGCAGTTACCATAGTTACCATGCTCCATTTTCTCCCCACCACTCACTGAGAGATGGAGAGAGGGAGGAAGGGAGGGGCTGAAAGAGGGAAGAGACAGGCAGGGAGGGGAGAGGAGAGCTCTCCTCTGGGAACAGAGAGATTCATTTGCTCTGAATCTGGGGAATCGGCAGCACATAATGTGTCTCCACACCCCGACATGTGGAGACAGCCTCTCCCTTTATTGTGGAGCACAAAAGGACAATGGCAGGTTTAAAGACAAGGCCAGTTAGCTGTCAAGTCAGGGTCTAGAAGATATATTTAAAAGAAAGCGTATTAAGAGTTTTATATCCAATGTGAAACTGATTGTATCACATTAGATTTGTCCAAATTTGACTTTTTAAAGAACAGCTGCTCATTTGTGTTTGACATCAGCAAGAACTGAAGTGCATGGGTGATGGGTTAATGTGAAACACGCAGGATGTTGAATCAGAGTATAGAGGAAATACGAATGTAGCCTGCCCTAGCTCCTTTTACTGATACGACTTTCGCCTTGGATATTCGACACACGCCGAGCAAAAACCAGAGCAAATGATTAACACCAGTGACAATAATATGATTCCCCTCCCCCTTTTCTGTAGTGAAACTAGTTTAGCCTGACCTCATTAAATCACTGAAGACATCCTTGTGGCCTCAAACAAGCCATCAGCTGAAGTGAGCAAACATGCAAAGGGACTTCTGCTGCCAACAGATTCAGGACTTGAGTCCCAGACTTAGGACTTGGATCTTGGGATCATAAGTTTAAACCTGGGTGTGACACGGCGGTTCAGTTGTCAACTTACACAAACATTTGTTACAACAAGTTTAGATAGAGACATATCATTAGTCTGACAACTTGTCCAACAGAGGCAAAGAGCAGAAAATACCGTCTGAGTATTTCTAAAGCTTGATTCTCTTCTCAGAGCTCTCAGTATTAAGTATTACTAAATTAAGTAACCCCTGCCTATCCTAAATCTGCCACAAAACAATCAAATAACTGTGATAACTTCCTAAATGTATATACTTGCATGTACCAATAATTATGCAACATACAACAAAGGAAAGTATCTAGGTTTTGGGTAGTATATGAGAATATGTCCATGTATTTGAGAAAGTAGATACAATATTGAATAGTTCTGTGGAATATTCATACCATGTTATCTGTGTGGCTTTGTGACACATTGTCTCATATTTAAGAATGTATATGCACTTGAAGGATAAAGGTAGTCAGGTGATCACACTAGTCAGGTGCAGAAAGGAGCGTAGTAAGTAAGTTTTGATTGCATCTTGCATTAGAAAACCTATTTTGCAGCTGTGTGTCATCTTGAGTGCTTTAAATGCATGACTCAATTTTGTATATGTGTGCATCATTGTTTGGTTTGATTCTTGAGGGCTCAGTGGCAGTGAGTCAGTGCTGTGCATGTGCATGTGCAGCAAGAGTGACTAAACATAAAAAACGTGCAGAGCTTCAAGGTGATGTTCAGACTTTCAGCGACAGAAAGTAAATCTGCCCTATTTCACCTGGATCAGCAGTGTCAGATTAATTTGATGTGATCCTAATGTTGTGGATAGATCCCTTTGAGAGGTAGGCTATTGTGTTACACAATCTCAGACTTTCATTTTAGCCAAATTACATGAATTGACTCAGTAGAAAAATGACAAATAGGTTATTTTTACAAAGCTGCACTGACTGTTACAGTCTCTGTTGGGATACAATGAGCAGACCATTCTGTTGCGTTTTCACTGCTGAGCCTATCCTAAAAAGACAAATGATAAACCACCACCAGTGTGGAGGAGGGGGCGCCATTTTCTCTTCTAGCCCCTTCCACGAGCCCTCTATGCTATGGAAACAGACAGACGGAGGACGCTCCTCTCCGGCCCAGTCTCTGCAAGGTGCCATGGCAGCCGAGGAGATAGGGCTGATGTAATCAGGATGGGTGCGCCCCGGTTACCATGGAGACAGTCTGTCAGTGCCGTCCGGATGCTCGGACTGCCTCATTACACAAAAAAAAAAGGGCATACGGCATATAAAATACCAGCTCCCCTGTACAGTAGCAGAATGGGGAGGGTGACAACAATGACACGCCTTAGTCCACAACACCACACTGGCATCCATATTAACATGCACCCACAACAGATGGCTCGCAGCACGCTGGTGTATATGCACTTATTTTCCAAAACACCCACCAGTGTCTCTAACCCCCTCTCCTCTTTGTCTCTTTTTTCTTTTCTTTTTTTTTTGGCAGACGCACACACATGCAGCAGAAAGGCTCTGTCATCAGGGCGTGTCCGTGTGAAAGGAGGCGCAGGTAAACAGCCATTTGATTCCTCAGCACTTGACAAATATAGTTAGAAGACAAATGTACAGATGCACACATTCAAGGACACACACACACACACCGATAGTGTCATGAATATTTAACCTACATGCAGCGACAACAACCCATCTCTCACAGCCACAAAACACATACAGACTGATGAGTAAATCACAGCAAACACATTAGTACCCTGGCCCTTCCAGCCGCTCCAGGAGCTTTCCTTCTTGGTCACGTCAGTGGCCTGCATGCTGGTGATCAGTTATGTCCCTGTTCTGTTTCTCTCTTTGTCTTTATGGTCTCCGTTTTCTTCTTTGTCTCCCTCTTCGGCGGCACCGACTCACTCACTCATCCCAGAAAGGCATGAATGGTCGAAAAGGATGCAGAGATGACAGAGAGGGAGGAAGGGAGGGAGGGAGGAAAAGGTTTCCAAGGTGCTGCCGACTCGCGGAGCACACAGACTGATGCTGCGGAGCGGCACTGGCTAGAACAGAGGGAGCAGGGAAAGTGCGTATGTGTATGTCTGTGTGTGTGTGTGTGTATGCTGGGGAGGGGGAGGGGGGGTCAAATTGTAAACACCATACCACAGTTGCTGCTGCTGCAGCAAACCATCCATGCAATGATTAAGAGCCTTGGGGGGTGACAGGGTGGGTGGTGATTGTTGGAGGATCAGCTTTTTTTTCTTGAAAGAGAAGGTATACTAGCTTTAACAATAAAAGCCTGAACAGAGCCACAGAACACACTGGCAATAGTGGGGGTATTAGCAGTGGGAGGGTTATCCCACACATGCTTTGATGACACACAAAAGCATTGTCATATTTTTTCTAGCATGGCTCACTTTGTAGCCTGTTAGCTTTTCCAGTGTCAGAACCATATTCTGTGTAATTTAATAGAGGATAAATGTCATTTTAGTAGTCTGATGTCATGTTGCATACAAGACAGATGAAAGAAGATTGAAAATAGCTGGACTTGAGATCATGTTGCTAAGGCAATATGTGGCAAACATCCAGGTCTGTTGTTCTTTATTTGCACAGAAAAATATTTAAGGTTGTAGCAAGAGATTTAAATAGCTATTTCCACTATGACTCACTGATAATTGAAGAGGCAAAGTGCTTGTGCTTTAATAATTCATAACAGGAGACACTGGGAATTACAGCACAATGCTCCTTGTTTAGTGCCCCCAGGAAGTGTTTGTGCTTTACGATTTCCTCCCTAGAATATATTTGGAATGCAAATGGACCTGCAAGAATACGTGTGGTCCTAAAAGCAACACTGGATTACCTAAAAAGAAAAAGCACTGTCACTGTGGTGTCAGCACTGAGTAGAAAACAATTCATAGGTTGGGGCTGACATCATTTTTTATAATCCCATCAAAACCGGCAGCCCCCCCTGCAGACGCCACACCTCGTACCTTCTGCTCAGTGTAGCCATGACAAGCTTTGATGCCAATACCAACCAAGAGGAAAAAAAAAACAAAACTATTTCTTTGAACCAGACTGAACATGCTCCCCCATCGCTGTTGCTATGGCAACTGGCGTGGAAGTGCACCAACTGATAGAAACAATCTCCAACGGAGCAGCAGTGACAAAGATGCACCACGCCCTCTAGTGGTGCAGAAAAACACATGCGACCTGCTTTTTAGTATTTCCAGAACCTTCGGACAGTCTAAATAAACAAAACAAGGAAATCCTCCTTTATTTTCTTTTTAGTCACAACAGTTCATAATATTATACATTTAAAATGTGCAATTATACCTGACCAAATGGTCACATTCTGTTGGACCAGCATGCATCAGCTGACTTTTCAGCCCATGCACCTGTCTCTTTTGGGGCCACAGAGGAGTCAGATAACCAACCAAACAGCATTCATTCAGATGTGTTTTTTTAAAAGCCCAGTAATTATTTGAAATTTAACAGGAAGACTTCAAAGCTCATGAGTAGGAGCGTGCCCCAGATTTGACATCACAGCATTATGTAAACCCACTGTTTACAAGGACAGAGACAACAGCCAGTGGAAGTCAAAAAACCCATGCCAACGTCAAATGTGCAGCTTAGACAGCATTAACTCCCCCTGACTGCAACTGGCATCTCTGACTTATCTAATCACAGGATGCTGGAGAATGATGTAAGGGGCCAGATGCTGTCAAGATGGAGAAGAGTTGCTCTCTCCACATCTGTAATTCCATAATTTGCTGTTTCGACTGAAAGCAGATAGTTATGTTAACAGGTTAGATTTTCAGCTGGCGTGCATCACCATAAATATGAATCAGAGTATCCTCACTCTGCCTATTTTCCCTCAAATGTACCACCAGGGGGAGGCAGACCTTGTGAAACTAAAACAAGTGCTTCCCATCCCTTGCAAAAACACACACACTCAACAGTGGAACATCCTATCTTTTCTCTCTCTCTTGTTTACTTTCCGGGCCTTGTCCACAAAACAATGTCAAAGCACACCATGCAGATAGCCACCAGGGAGTAAACAAAGAAAAGCACTGGGTTAGTGACATGATTAGAAATATGCAGCTAGTGAATCAACTGTTTTTAATCGCTAAAGAGCATGCAATAGCTCTTTCATTCAGGCATGGAGACACATCAGCACATACAACACTACCTGTTCCACTAGGTGACACCACTATTTCTGGAGATCCAGTTCACAAGATAGTAGCTCATAAGCCAAAGTGAAACCTCTGCAACAATAAAAAGATTGCAGACATGTTTTGTGAAATCCTATCACTTCCATCTGTAGTAACAACGTAGAGGTGAAATATGTATCGCTTGGAAAACGGAAAGTTCTGAGTAAAACTGAAAAACCAAGATTTGTAATACTGACCTTTTTGTTTATCAAAGCCAGCGATGAATGAGGCAGCAGGTTTACCCAGGTCTCCTTTCCCCTCATTGGTGTGCTTGTGCATGTCGTCCTGTTGGGGCCTCTCTGACCGCACCTCTGGGGGCACGGCAGCAGTGGGGGGCTTTGGCTTGCTGGGGCGCTCCTCCTCTGTTTTCACCGGGGTCTTGACCTTTTCTGTGACCAGGGGCTCGGCTGGCACTGCCTCGGCCGTACTGCGGGGAGGGACGGCACTAGGAACCAGGGGAGAGGGAGGGCTGACTCCCTGTTTGGGGCCACTAAAGCCCTGCTCTCTCTTTGGGCTCTCCTCGGATGCAGACTCGATGAACAGATCACTGTCAAGCTCTGCTTCTCTCTCCTCCCTCAGAATGCTGTAGGCTGTGGGTGGAGCGTGGTTGCCAGCCAGGCCAAAACCACCCTTGGCGACCGGGGGTTTGTCAAAGGGGTTGTTAGGCTGACTGAAAGTGCCCTTGCTTTTAGGCGGCTCTGCAAATGGGTTACTGCTGGCCTTTGGAGGCTCCTCAGACACCAGCTCGATCTCGGAGTCTCCAGACTCAGCACTGCTGCCATCATGCTCCCTGCTGCCAGCCTTTGTGCCTGGAGTAGTTTTGGAAGCTGCAGGCTTCGCCGCGTCAGCCTTGAACATGTCATGGGAAGGGAATTCTTTTTCTGCTCAAAAAGACAGACAAATAAAAGTGGACATGAGAGTCTGCATTCACAAAATATCTTTTCTTATTCCAGCCTCATTCAGTTTGGTGTAATCTGTAGTTTACTGAGATTAATATTAGCTCATATTGTGAAAACTTAGATTGAAGATTTACAATACAGTTACACAGAGCAGTTGCTGGCAATGAAACACATACTCATTTTGACAATGCTAAAAGAATATTACTAAAAGATTAAGATATAATACAGTATATGAAATACGATACAAAACTAACATAAAATAAAATAAAACCTAAAGATAAAATATAAAATTAAAATAAAGATAATATTTAGATTACCATCACTGGGTCAGTTTTTCTGACATATAGACTACTTTTTGCTGCTGTTTTAGGAATTTTTCATCTACATGTCTGTAGCCTGATAGTTTTTCCAGAGTCAGAACCCTATTTACTGGTGCAATTGGTAATACTGTATATGCCACAAATGTGGCATTTTAACCCATTCTGAGCAAACAAAAGAGGATTAATGTCATTTTAGTAATCTGATGCCATGTTGCATACAAGACAGGTGCAGTGTTTTCTGAAGAATAAGAA
>JAOXYL010000113.1:12372922-12418313 GCA_028564955.1 Terapon puta | reverse complement strand
AGTATCATTACCGGGTCAGTTTGCTGACTTATATACTCTTCTCTTTTTGCCATTCATTGTGGCATATACATACAAAACAAAAGAGTGGCAATGTGATTTGCCACGTATTTAATTTACTTGATTAGACAGAGACAGATATATTTTTCAATTGATATCCCAGAATATCCATTATACTGACATATATACTGGTATTGCAATATGAACTTACATATACCATGGTGGATGATTTTAGCACCCGCTCCTATAATTGACTATGTGACAGGTGTTTGTGCGTGTGTGCTGCACCTACGTGTTGGTGAAGCATTGGGAGTTGAAGCTGGGCTGTCATCCTCTGGCTCTGACAGCGTCACAGTGGGAACCCCCTGTAAGCCCACACTGAGGACATTTTCACGCTCAGACACACTGACTGGAGGGGGTTGTTTCTGTGGCTCGGTCTTGGCTGGGGGAGGCTGGGACTCGGTCAAGGTGATCTTGACTGGGCTGGCTGTTTGTGGGGTGCCACCCAGGTTTCTGTAGGAGCGGTAGTCAGACAGCTCTTCATCCGACGGCTCCTCCACATAGGGGAAAGAGTGGGAGCCCAATGCTGGACCTAAGTTTTCCTCTTCGTCATCATCATCCTCATCTCTTACAGGAGTTTTATCGATGTAGCTGCCCAGTGAGTCACAACCAGACAAGCCTGTGTCCACCAGGCTGTGCAGAGCCCCCTGGTGCAGGTCCTGGCGCTCATCCCCGTGGCTGATGTCCATGTAGTTGTAGGACTCTGTCTTGTCTGAGCCCAGCAGAGATTTTGGCATGTCATCAACCAGGTCCGTAGTCATCTTGGTGCTAGAGCTGAAGCTATAGGTGTCACTGGAGAAGTGATCCAGGGCAGAGGAGTCAGACGAGGGCTTGGATGGCTTCAGGTCATCTGACAGGTAGGAGGCTTCTCGACCCGATGTGAAGCTCTGATTTGACAGCAAGGAAGTGTAGATGTCACCATCATCATTCATGGGCTTCCTGAACAGGCCAGACATGGAGTCATCTACAGAGACTGAGAGGAAGGGAGAGGAGCCAAACTCAGTGAAGCTGCACACACACACACACACACACAAAACTGATAGAGAAGAATGACAGCACTCTCTGTGTCACACGATCATGAGCTGTTTGATTAATGAAAACATCTAGTTAAACAAGGCTGTGCTTCAGCTGGCGCTGCTGCCAGGGAGAGGGGCTGTGGCACTGTGAGAGCAGCACAGTTAGACTGGCTGCTCGGCTGTGAAGATCAGCGAGGCAGCAGTAACAGAGGGTACTTGTACCCGATGTGGGACAAAGGGGGATTGTTCAGACCCCAAAAAACCAGAGCCACAACCAGAGTCTGTTCTAAACCATGCAGGCAAATGGCTTTCTCTAGTCCCATCCCTGCTCTGTAAGCACTAATCGCGCCCGACATGTAACAGTCATGAAAATGAACACACATAAGATCTGAACTGTGTACTGTATGTGCAACTACAGGGCTAAAATGGGGAGGGAACCTTGACTAAATTGTTCAATGATAAATGCTTGAGATAAATATTTTAAACATTTCACGCTTGCTGCATCCTGATGTATTAACACACAAGCAAAACTGAAATAATGTTAACACAGCAACTATATGCATTGAAAATAGACAGACAGTGTTGGGGTCAGCTGTGACTTGATGTGTGTTCTGCTGTAAAATATCACTCAACATCTCACTGAATAATTTGTTAAAGTGCTGCAGGGAAGAACTGCTGCTCATGTTACATATGACTTACAACAACAGGAAGAGACAGACTTGATAGGGATGTTATTTTAAGTCCTCTGGTCAAACGTCAAGGTCAAGTCAAGAATTCAGATTTGTTGACTTAATGTCCAGTCTAATTCGTGCAACTTAGCCACACACTGCCGCCTGCTCATATGCAAACACACACGCACGGTATACAGCACCACACATCTGATGCTAGTATTTTTGTTGTGCTGCGTACAAGTCAGAGTTTATACTCCCACAAACTGAGCTCCTCCTCCTACTTTCTAGCCCTGCTTCTCCCAGGGCAGCGGTGGTGCTATAAATAGGTTGGGTCCAGCTGCTGGGCTGGATGAGGGTGGGGGGTTTTAAAATAGCAGCCTGAGGGTTAGGTCTGGAGGATGCAGACGGACTGACAGAAGACCCAACAGGTCAGGATGTCCCTTCCCTCCCTTCGTTTCCTCTAAAATGCCCCACCACCCTTCCCTTCTGCTGTCCTTCCTACTGCTGCTCCCCCGGTCATTAACAATACATCATACTGCAGTACAGTGGCATAAACACTACACACCCATCCCATGCTTCGTCACAGAGGGAGGGGTGATGTGACATGGAGGAAAAGCAAACCAGGTCCAAATGCTTTTCAGCCATGCCTTTATTTTGCATTCAGACTCATGTGTCTTGTGAACTACCGATGGATCCTGGCAGTATGTAGTGTAAACGGGGACAGCTGTTGGGCCAGTTGTCAGCTCGGTGACACGAATGCCCTTGATGTCCTGCTAAAGTGAACCAATGTATAATCCTCTTAGTGTACGACCATCATGTAGGTCCCATCAGCCATCACCCTGGCAACACCATTATAATCTAACACCAGATGATTCACTGTACTACAGTGCAGATGTGGGAAGCACTCAGGGCCACTACAAACTGTGAAAAGAGGTGATCTCTGTGGCTGTGAACCGCCAGTAATCCTGTTGACTGTAGGCAACACACACCCCCATCTCGTTTCATCAACCTATTCTACGCAACAACGCACATAACCTCACCAGCAGTTGCATAAGGCATCTGCAGCAACAAAGAGGCCGGCTGCTCGTCTTTAACTGCCACGAGTGGAAGATGCACTGAGCAGCTACTTAACAAAGTTGGTGTGTTGAGATTGAGGGCACTTTAAATCTGCTGATACGGCGTAGCACCCAGACGCTAGAGAGAACCCCTCCCCAGGCTGAAACAAACGCTTCGCTCTGCTTCAGATGGGATTGGACGTGACAACAGAGGAATTCTCAGCTCGCACTGTAGCCACACAGCATAATCATGTCACTGAAAGGGTGGTGCAGTTAAATAAATAAGTCCTGGTGGATGCACAGTGTAGGGGCAGTCCTTTTGTTGTCCTCTGTGCAGCTCCGAAACTAATGCAGCCTGACAATCTGTGCTACGCCAAAGCATGGGCTCCTAATTATCAGGCAACAGGCAAAAACGTGAGCACAGACTATATCAAAAGAGCCAGAGTTGCAAAATGAATACATTACCACTTTGTAATGAAGGGTTTCTATTGCAGGATTGAGCGCAGCAGGGTTTACCCTGATGAAAACAGTTACTGATCCACAGTGGTTATTAAATGTGGAATAAAATGAATACAGAGATTCCATGCAGTGTCTCACTAACAGCTTTGTCTCGAGAACATTGTGCCATCTCACGTCTTGCAGCGAGGAGTCCAGATGCTGCAGGCTTCACAACACATTAAAACAACAAGCCGCACCGACTCTCAAAGGGAGCAGTCTCTGTCAATGTCAGCGCCTTGTCCGAGCACTGTTCATCTTAACAGTAATTCAGCTTTTGGTTTTTCAACATCTGTTAATCTGCTGCGCTGTAACAATTCCGTCACTCTATCCGTGACCCTCTCGAGTGTCGTGTTACCCTTCAGGAGCCCTTCTTTCACTCCATGACCTTGTGGAAACCAATCCATCAAGGCGCTCACTGTGCTCCTCTTTCAGGGCCATCTGTGCCTTTGATGTTAAATAATAAACTGTGGTGTTATTTTAGGGAGACATTGATTTTGTAAACAAGCAGGGTGCACAAATACCGGGTTGGCCGTACACATATTATGAGACATTTAAATGAGCGAGTTATGCTACTTGGGCAAAGCCTGGGAGATTAGAATAAACATCCTTTATTTATTTGAAAGGCTTCACATAATTATTAGTTATTTTAAGTATACTGAACCAGATATTATGCTGTAATTATTTTTAACCTTAGGTGGGATAGGCAAAATGTTTGGCAACTCACTAACTATAGTAATGAAGTAATGAAGTTCAGTATTATGCTACTTTTGTATTATTGCATCATTATTATTGTTGTACTGTGTGCAGCCATTAAGAATAAATCACATTACTAAAAACTAAGGGTTTCTTTTTCATGTAGGTGTTGAAACAAATACAGAAATCTGCATTAACAAAAAAGGCTAAACAAAACTATTATGATTTATTTTCCTCAAAAACATGATGATATAAAACAAATCACATTCAAATTAATCTAAACTGATGCAAACTGTAAAACTAATTTCATGAAGAACTTTTAGTACTCTTTTATTATTAATCTGGATGACAGAGCAGAAGGGTGGTATATTATCAGTCCTATATCAAGTTTCTTGTCACAGCACCATCTAGCTCTTAATGGTCTCCCACTTTAAAACCTTAGGTTATTTATTCAGAATGTATTGATTACACTATGCTTAGCTGTAAAAGTACAAAAATACTAGTCACTAACAATCCCACTTTAATGTTGGCAAAAAAGGAGAAAATGGAAAGCACAATGACAGTCTATGCTGAGAGCTAAGGTATAACAAAACTACTAGCTTAGGTCGATAGGGGAACAGCTGTGCTGTGGGATTCGACTGCTCGGAGCTGCATTGATCCAAGACAATGAGGACATACAATTACTGTAAGAAACGTCAGTCTATCCACCATTCTTCCAAAAAAAAAAAAAAAAAAAAAATCACTCAAGGCCAACGAGGACAAATGTTGTTGTTCCAGCAGCCTTTGTCAAAGCCAAATCAATGTGGGGCCAGTTTGAATAAAAGCTAAACTGTCCCATTCAGATTGTGAAGCTGAGGTACGTACTGTACCTGTCTTTCGCTTTATTGATCAGATTTTTCTTGCTTGGATGGAGCTTTATGGATGAATGGAGAGGATGTGGGAGGATCCAGACTGAGTGTCTACGAGCTGTCTGCTTTGGGTCCAAGTTGTCAATTCAGTGTGACTTTGGATTGGCATTTCACTTTCTTTGCACAGACAGAATCTGGCATTAAAGAGCACTGACGCAGGCGGACAGGAAGACATGCGTAGACAACAATAGCCAACACAAAGAAATTAGATGGACTACCCTGTTTTTAAGTGTCTCTGCTGATAGCAGCTCTAATCCCATGAGCAGTTTTGCAATACTCTGCTGTGGGATTACTCTGTGCCCACAGGCTAAAGAGCCAGACTGAGGCAGTATGATGGTGAACATAGAATCATATTTCACATGCTGGCTCTTAGTTGTTTTCCAGATGGACACAGGAGATCAAAGGACATGACGATTTCTGATTTATTGATATAATAAAAGCAGTAATGCTTCGTTATTGTCCTCTATGATGGAGCTTTTTCAGCTTGGTCTGCCACACTTTCATCTGTCCTTTCATCCCTGAGTATTAGATTGGTCCTGGAGACAGATGAAGATGATTGAGATTGGAAACCTGGCAGGTAGCACATGGGCTGTGCCAAAATCACTCCGGAGAGCAGACACATTAGTATATATTGTAAACACTTTAAGCCTTGTTTTGTTATGTAAGGCGCTGGGCAACACATTTTTAAAAACACAAGCTGGTGAGAGTACACTCGGGGAGCTGTTCTGCTTACCGCTGACATCTGGAGGATAGTGAATTAAAGGTAGCTGTGAAGGGCAGGGCTTTGCATTTCCAGTTTATCCCCAACGACAGTCTGGCCATTTGAACTATCGGCCTTCTCGTCACAGCCTCGGTTCTTGCGCCATTAAGCTACCCCCCCCCCCCTTTCCTCCTCCCCCTGCTCCCCTTCCCCCTCCTATTCCTCCACCCCTGTATTATCTTGCATCTTTATCATCTAGTCTGAAAAAAACCTTGCACTACTTGCCCCCCCTGGGAACAGGAGCAGAGCTCTCACCAGCTAAAGACACAAATGCACTGTGCTGGCTTATGCAGTCCAGCCCACTAAGTGCTTTCTCTATCTGGGAGATACGGAAAGGACCCAGCCAGACATACGCTGTCTCATCCTTGTCACTGATGATACGCTGAAACAGAGAAAAGACTTGAGTCTAATCCACCTATCGGGGGACTGGATTGCAGGCGAGTGTTTCTCATGACTGATGTCCTTCATCAGGACGCTGATATAATAAGGAGTTATAGAGAGCTGGAAAAAGGACCCCAACATGACCTGGAACTGTTTATATCCAATATGCACTTAGTTGTTTTATTCTATGTCAGGGAGCAAGGGAGGCTAGCAAAGACACTGTGCTAAAAACAAACATGACTGTGGGACTCTCACAGCACACTCAGACCTCATCATGATGCAGCAATATCTTCCACAATTTTCTTTCTCATGCTTCTTGAAACCATCACAGGATACAGGAAACTTTTGAGGATAAACGAGGCTACACTGTTATATGCCGTCTGTGATCCAGGGCTAAAGTTCTGTCCTGTGGTAATTTAATACAGCTGGAATCAGCATTATCACCGTCCTTTGGGTAGATCAGTGTTGTGAACAGGATTTAAGACAGGCGTGGATCGATTACCCAGTCAGGCAATTCTAGACATCTCGAAGAGATACTGTTTCACAGTTTGCACTGTTTAAAGGCCAAACTTTTCCTCTGGACTCAGTAAAAAAAAAATCTTTCCGTCTTCAAAACTTGTGATTATCCACCAGCAAAGCAGAGAGGGAAAGTATGTTTAAGAGGGCATTTGCTGGGAGTGAATGTCTTTGACAAGGATCACAACTGACTATAACATGTCTGCTGAAGAGGAAAATGTCCACTCTGCCCTGCAAGATGTGATGAGATCTGCACTGTTCCCACCAAGAACATAAGTGACAGAGTTGATTACTTCAGTGTTATGGACATGGCTCAGTAGGAGCCTCAGCATTAACAGACTGCCTTCTTTTCTTCTTTAAGGAATAAAACGAATAATCTGTGTGTGTGTGTGTGTGTGTGTGTGTGTGTGTGTGTGTGTGTGTGTGTGTGTTTGAATGCGCACCTACACAAGTCTAAGCTTGTCTGGCTCACTATCCTGAAAGGAGACCAAACATGAACTCCATCGTTCATAATTTCACATATTTTACACTCTGTATGCATTAAGAGGATTATTTTTAGCTTTCATAGCCATGTAAATTTTGCAATGTTTTTTTTTTTACTCATTTCTACACTTTTAGCTTTGGAAGTTAAAATTCTTACTTTCCGTGCCTCAAAGGATTAAAGTCCAGTTTATGCATTATAATGCTCTGGTACTTAATGGATATACAAAAAAAAGACATTTTTTTCTATTTCTTTTGGCCCAGCTGCAGCCAGCCACAAGAGAAAGGCCAGAGCAGCAGAGGAGAGGAAACTAGGTGGCTTTTTTTTTTCAAACATCATCTCATGAATTTTTCAGTGAATTTGTGAATAAAAGTGCAGGGCTCTAGTTTTGCTCGCCAAGCGAATAGTGAACCCTGTTCCTCCAGGATTAAAAATAGCAGCATGAGCTGAGCTGTGATGAGGAGAGTGACAGACTTAGAACTGTGGTCTGGTGATGTTCCCACAAAAACACTGCCTCCGGCATCCAATAACATAATAACTATATCATCAACGACACCAAAACAGGAATGTAGGAAACCTGTCATCATGCAGCCTGCTTGTTACAGCGAACCTTATTAAATCTCTTGGTCAAGTCTTCTCCTGTTGATAAACTCTGGGACTAAATTATTTTCTGCCCAGTCACTGGCTATGAAAGCTAAGGGGCTTAGGCCTGTAATCTATTTATCATCCTTCTATTCCACCAAATCAAGGACGCAGGTATATTATTATAGATTTAGACCCACATGTGGGGGCTGATTTTTTTTTTTTTCAGTGAACGTCAGCATGCCATTCAAAGTTCAACAGGCTATTTGTTAATGCATGCTACATCCCATCTAAATCCTCCATACAGACTGAAATGTCCTCAACCAAACAACTGTGAGGACTAGTGGGGGGGGGATGGCTCATGTCTGATGTTTCATAACTAGCGCAGGGTAAAGCTCAGAACAAACAGTAATTAATCTCTTTTCTTCCTGACACTGTTTCATTCAGCGTCACTGCTGTGACAGCTGATCGTCCAGTGGAAGTTACTCACCTACATCTTTGTTTTTATGTTTTCAAGCCCAGAAGTTTGAACTCAGCTAACAAGCGGGCCGCCTGTCATAACGCTACATCTGTGTCAAATGGACTCCGGCTGCGTCTCTCTCTCTCTCTCTCTCTCTCTCTCTCTCTCTCTGTTTCTACACCAGTGTGGGTTCATAAACACCAACTCGTGTGGCTGAAATACGAAAAAAACAAAAACAAAAGGTAGCCATCGATACTTTTGGTGCCACAGCTGCCCGCTTTTTACCTGTAGATGCAGTTTCCATAGCAACGGCAGGCCTTTTCCCCTCGTCCTGGAAAGGATGAAATTGTTGATCCAGGTCGCGCGCCGCCTCGCCGCCTCTTGGCTTCAATTCGTCGCGGAGCTCGTCGAACCGGGTCGGCGTGTTCCCAAAGAGGCCGTTCCTCTCGTAGTCATCCCCAAACCACCTCTCCTCCGAGCCTAGCTCCTCACCGGGCTGAGCAGACATGCTTTTTTTTTTTTACCCCCCTGTTCTCGGACACAAGATGTACTGGCTACCTTCTTCTTCTCCTTCTGCTTCCTCTCTCGGCGGCAAAGCTCCGCGCTGCTGGACCGGCTTTGACGGAGGCAGGTGGCACAAACGATGCAGCTCCTGGCCGGCTGGGCGTCTGTCAAGTGAGCCCGGGGTTTAGAACACGCACACGGACGGAGACGGTGCGGTCGGTCGGTTGGTCGGTCTCTCGGTCGGGGAGCAGAGAGGAGTGAGGTTGATTGTTTTAGTTCACTGCTCCACCGGTGACGTCATGGTGTCCGCGAGGCTCCGGGGCCGGCACTTTAGTCGGGGTAAACATTACAGATATTTAAAAAAAAAAAAAAAACTTAAAGAGCTCTTTGACAGAGACTTAATGTTAAGAAAAATTAAACTTGGTGTCGTGGAACAGTGCCACAATACACAAAGATAACATTTTTAAAACACTTTTTTAACTAAAGATATAGATAAATACTAGCAAGAATTTAAAGTAGGATGTTTTGGGGGAAAGTGCGCAAATAAATTAATAAAGCAAAAAAAAGAAGAAGAAAAGGTTTGTGATAAATTATCTTGCGGTCTGGCGCCCTCATGTGGCAACTGAAAATACGACCGACAGCACCCCCAATCTTTCAACATGGCGCCCCTAGCAACCGGACGCTCCTGCCTGGATACAGACTGACTCCAAACATCTCTCCACTCAGAGTTTGTGTTCGTGCACAATGTCTAATTCGTGGAAGTTTTCCTTTCCTTGCCACATTAGCGCATGTTAATATTGGCACTTTATCGCTGTTAATTAACGCGAACTGACTTCCTACATCTGCGTTTGACATCTGGTGGCGTAACTTTGCAGGCTAGTTAACTTAGCATGAATCTGTGGCGACGTTTTGCTCGAGTCTTTTACATCGGTTTTAGTTAACAGGTTTCCCCTCTCTGGCAACTTAATTGCCATGAGTTTCTTTTAAGCCTCCTTACAGCCTGCACCTGTATAATAAAGCAGCATGTATGCTTCATGAGGACAACTGAACTACTTTTCAACCAGTTATGATACAGAGTGAAAAACAAAAGCAACGCGGTGAAGAGGAAGTGGTCAAAGAGCTGGTGAGTGTGAAAAGATAAAACCACTTTCTTCTAAAAACTGTATAATTTCTTCATGGAACTGCACTATAACTATTTTTTTCCCCACATGATGATTAGGTACATCTATATGTAAGTTACTCTATGAATAATTGCCTCAACAGTGCGTGGCCAATGGTGTGTCTTATGAAAAAATTGCACAAGAAGGATGCAACATCAGCTCCCTGGAGATCTTCTTCTCTGGTTTTCCCCGCATGGTTGGCCTCTCCCTCTTCCCAAGGCTCTGCCACCTCATCATAGTGGGCCAGAACATAAAACACATTGAAGCACTTGAGGGATGCCCTCTGCTTCAGGAGCTCTGGGTGGTGCAGTGCCATCTGACAGTAAGTATAAATGTTATGCTGATAAGACTACTGGCACTGCAGATAACATGTTATATTTTAAATCTTTTTTTTTCCTCAAACCATACACACTTTAGTCACATTTTCCCCTCCAAAGCATCTGGTGATAGCAAGTCTTCCATGCATGTGAATGTATATGCGAAGTGTACAACATATGTTATTTACATCTAAAAATAATTTGTCCTGTCTTGTCTTCTTGCAGGGAATATCTGCATTACAGAATTGTCAACAACTAGAGAAACTCTATCTTTATGATAATCAAATTGGTTGCATAAAGAATTTAGAAATGCTGATCAACCTGGAAGTCCTGTGGCTCAACAATAACTGCATAACCCAGATAGAGGTTTAACGAATCTATCTATCTATCTATCTATCTATCTATCTATCTATCTATCTATCTATCTATCTATCCCTGTGAATTTTATTTCTGCTGGCTCACAGAAAATGGCATTTTTACATAATTTATCATATTAAATTACAGTATATTACAGTAAATATAGTTGTGCATGTTTTATGAAAGCAGCATGCTCCCATATTTAATCACTTTTATGTGTGCTTGTTTTTGCTTCTTTTTTTTCTAAAGGGCTTGAACACACTTCAAAACCTCAAAGAACTGAACCTTGCTGATAACAGTATTGAAAATATTGGTAGGTTTTTACAATCCATGGTATTTTCTGAGCCAAGTTTGATTCTGATTCAGTGAGCCCTTTAAAAAATGTTTTCTTACTTCTTTTAAGGGCGTAACCTTGATCCTAATGTCAGCCTTCAGAATCTTAATCTGTCCGGGAACAAGATCAGCTCCTTTAAGGTGAGATTAAAAACAGAAATATGCTTTTGAAATTCCTTCTGTAAAAAGTTTTCCCTCTTATTTTGTAAAATCTTATTAAAAATCCTTGGTCTGAAGAAAGGGCATTTACAAATTCTTGTGAAATGTTGGGGTCTCAGCCAGTTCAGATTTTCAATCAAGTTTATTATGGGTTGGCTGTACAAGACCTTCGTTGAGGCATTGAGCAGCATAATTTAAATGTTTGTCCTTCCGGATTCAATGATATACATTCATAATTACATCTATTTAAAAAATAGACCGTATAAGAGTTTCTTTTTGTCATATGCAGGTTTCTGTTAATCATTTATACACTGTAGACTTATGCTGTGGGTGACACACTCATCCAGAGTATTTACACTGGGTCATTGTCTTATTCAAGGTCACTCTGACACAATAAATTTCGTGTCTTAAGCTTTGATTGGATTAACACCTTAGATCGTGCTCCTGCAAACCATCTTTTGTCCCAACCCAGCTTGCTTAAAAATTGCAATTATTGTCATTCACTGCACAGTAAGTGCCCAGTGCATTACAACAACTGCAGAATCAAAGAAGTCTTTGCACCTTTGTCTTTATAATGAAACATTTCTTAACCTTTTCAGTGTGCAGTCAATATAGAGGGGCTGCAGACAGTTCATTTTGCACTATGCACAAAGTTATTCTTTTCATCACTATCTAGAAGTGGCCATAATACACCTGGTTTTTAATACCTTCTCTTGCACTCTCATATCTTTTATAATTAGTAGTAATAACAGTTACTGGGGAATTGATTTGGTCAGAGAATGTGAGAATATGTCATATGTCAAATCATTCTTCTGGCTTCTAAAAGCTGACAAGAAAACGAAAACACATTCAGGGCAATATTAACATGTAGGCAGAACATCAAAATGAGGACTTTAGTGATGCCTGCCTCCACTGTTTCTTTCAAAAACTGATGAAAAGGCTTGATTTATTTATGAAACTGTGTTTTTAGAGTTCCACCTGAGCCTTAGAATGAAATGAAACCCTACGAATGTCCCAGGTCTGTTGTTTCCATTGCAACAGGAGCTGACCCTTCTCGCCCGCTTACCCCACCTAAGAGAACTAGCACTGAAGGACCCCACGTCAACCCCAAACCCAGTGTGTCTGCTGTGCAACTACGCCACACATGTTCTTTACCATATGCCAGGCCTCCAGCGGCTCGACACCTATGACATCTCCAGCAAGCAAGTCAAGGACGCCGCTGAGGTACTGAGGAGACCAGCAAGACTGCTGCATTACACTAACTGAGCTCACCTCATCATCTACGCTTGGAACTATATGTCATACAAATTCTGCTGATTTATGTCTATCGCTGATTGATCTACTGAAATTCTTAAAAAGATAATAAAGTAAATAATAATGATGATAATTATTAGATATTAGATTAAATTACCTCACCTAACTTTGGTGGTAGTAGAAGAAAACATTTGAACAGTGCCTGAAAGAATAACGAGTATGTTATTATTTATCCTGTTTTTCTTTTAGTCCACAGTGATGAAGAAAATGATGTATTACAACATGCGTGTACGAACGGCTCAGAGGAACCTGGCAGAGACCCGGCTCAGTCTGATAGAGAGGAAGAAAACAATGTTACAGTTACCTGAAGAATGCATCAGAACGCTCAACCACGCCCTCAAGAACGTAAGTACATTCCTTGAAACCTCTTTTAAAATATTTTTAGCGGCTTTTGTTGTACACAGTTGAGAGAACTCTTTTCATTTGGGTGCATACCTAGCTTGAACGTGAGCTCTCTAAGCTACCTGCTAGTTGTAAGAAGTCTCCCTGCACACTGGAGGATGGACTGACCCACCTGGCTGAGGGCTCACCCGACAGGAATGACCCAAGTACTGACATCAGTCGTGATCCTGCCATGGAGCAGAAAATACTTAACAAGACTGAAGCTTTGAAGGAGAGACTCGTGCTTTGGACAAGGAGACTGGATGAGTCTGTATATTTGAAAATAATAACGATAATAATAATAATGAAAATAATAAAATAATTTTACAGTGCTTTATGCAATTCAGTGCTGTAGAGTTTTTGCATTTAAGCACCTGTTTAAAGAAATTGTAATGTGAAAAAAGAATATTTCTTCTGCTTTATTCAGGATTGAAGCCTGGTATGAGCGGGAATTGGCCCAGTCCACAAACATGATGGAATATACTGTTCAGTTTTTATTGATGGAGCTAGAGAGTGTTGGAAACATTCGTTTGGAAGAGGGCTGCTCTGCAGATCCTTGGTATGAACCTGGTATTGTTAAGTGTTATCACAGGCATCATGAAATTCCTAGCTACAGAAGATCCAATCAAAAGCAAACCTCCCTTAACCACTACTCTCTATGTTATGTACCCAACAGGTTTACTTCCTGTTGCGATCTCTTGCATTCCCGCTTCTCTCATTCAGACTTTAAAGTTCATGGCATCGCTGGCATTAAGATCAATAGAGTTATCCGCATCCACAACAGCGCTTTGAGGCTTCGCTTTGAGGACAAACTTCACACCCTCCTAGCCAGCGAAGAGTCTGCTACACTTTCACAGTAAGTGAAACTAGATGGTACAGAAAGAGACAATAAAGGCATTTTAACCAGTGATTTCTTCATGTGTCTATTTTATCATTACTATTGTAATATCTGTAACAGTGACAGGGCTGTCCATTATTATTTTGGATCTAATGTTAATCTTTCAAACAGAAATTACAGACGTCGACTGGAGCATTTGTTCTACATCCCTGACCCTGATAAAGGCAGTGACAAGGAAGAAATTTTGAGCATTCTAGAGCAAGGCTTCAAAACAGCCGAACAGTACAAGGTTTGCATTTTGCTGTTTTCAAAAGTCCACAATTCCTCAGATCCATCATCTAGATTTTATTCCAGTGAGCATCAAGAAAAAGATTTTAACTAGTTAGTAAGTGCAAGATAAAGAATGTAATAGGCTAATGCAGGTAAGGAAAAGTTCTTTCATTATGAAATTATAACATATTAAAAATCTCACTTGATATTTCTTACACATCATTAAACTCTCCCTTTTGTAGACAGAAACATGTACACGCAAACCCAACAGTATGTAACAGAACAGTATCTTTCATTTCTTGTTCTTTTTACAAAAACTCCAAACCGTGCTGACTTTTACCCCACTGAATTTGAACTAGGCCTTGGACAGAGAGGGTGCTATACCTTTCACCAACAGCCTGAGTGTTACCGAACAGCCCAGAATTGAATGCGTACTGCGACAGACTGGTTGCAGTGATTCCAAGCACATTACGGATACAATTCCCTTCAGACACAGTAAGTTTGTTTTTCTCATCGTGTTATGTCCTTATATTCCGCTTAACTGTGACTGTTTGTTTTTTTCTCTAATAGCTAAAATGCCAATGTTTTTTTGCCTACAGGCCAGATAATTGTATCTAAAGTGTTTGTGGGCCACAGCATGGCCATCCGAGTGGGAGAACCAGTGGACAGAAGCAGCTATCCCAGAGCCTGCTCTGTGTACCGCAATGTGGACACTAAGCAAAAAACTGCAGTGAGTGAAGGTAAGCCATATAGCATGAAAAGTATTATGTTTCAGGCAGTTTTTATATGTCATTGCATCTCTGTGTTTTTTGTTTGTTTTTTTTATTCAGAGAGACCCCGCTCCTCCAAAACACACACTGGTCCTGAGTGCAGTCCCAGAAGAAGACAGTGGTTCGTGTTTGACCATGAGCTTGTCCTGCCTGAGTACATCATATATTTTGAATACATCACCAGGGTAATTCATCCATCAGTTTTATTATTGTATGTATGTATCCTTCAGGCCCAGTTTTACCAAAGCTTGTCATTTGTGTAGAAATAACAATAGTTAAGAATACTTTTGATGTCATATAATAACTGTTAAAATTTATTTTATTTTATTTTTAATTACATTTTTACTCCCACTACAAGTCAAGAATTTGTTGTGATAATTATGTATGACATGTTGCTCCTAGGATCGAGAACAATATGCATTGCCGGGACATAACACCAGCCAAAATGACGCCCCCTCCAATGATATCATACTGGACAAGGATGTGATCAACATGGAACCTGTGCTGAAACCACAGCCCAAGTTGTTGAGCTTGGATGACAAAATTCTACTCAATGTGGCCAGAGCAAATGTCCTCAGTCAGATTACTGTAAGTTCTCTTGCTTTTCAATTGACAACGTGATTTCAAAGTCATTTCATATGCTCACAATGAACAATCTTCAATGTGTTGAACCTCTAGGTATTGAACCTTCATGGCAACAGTCTGAGTAAAATAAAGGAGATTTCTCATCTCACAGCTCTGCGGCATCTTACCATCAGCTTTAATGAGTTCACTCGCCTGGATGATATTTCTCACATGGTAAAAGTGACAACAGAAAAAAATATTGTTATTGCACATTAAACAGTGTGTCCACAGTATTATAGTATTTTAATAGTAATATTGACTCATACTGGATATTGGTATGGCAAATAATATGTGTACACTATAAAGTGGAAATATAATATCCATTGTCTGTGTTACCTAAATCGCAGCCCAACCTTGAGTTTTTGGATGCTAGCTATAACCACCTCATGACCCTGGATGGGCTGAAAGGGTTGGGACAGCTCAAACAGCTCGACGTATGCTGGAACAAGTTGACTAAAGCCAGAGAGGACACAGCTGTTCTGAGAAAACACACACCGGGTCTGCTGAAGCTCGACACCAGATACAATCCATGGAACAAGGTGTGTGCTGCTATCAAATAAAACCAAGTAAAAGGTGCTGTAAAAGGCACTACAGGGAAGTATACAGTATACAGTCAACCTAATTTTCTTTCTCCAGCCTGAAGCAGTCAGATTGACAATACTGGGCCGTCTGACGACCCTCACACACCTGGATGACGTGATGGTAGCAGAGGAGGAGGCTGCTGTTGCTGTTAAGATGGCTGTCGGATCCAAAATTAACCAGGTTAATATCTTATAGTCACCAATGGTTCCTGTACAGTATGGGTAAATATCAGTAAATTAAATGGGAATTTCAACTAGAACTAAAACAAGTATGGAAACCATCTAACATCCAATTTATAGCCAGTCCTAGGCCCATTCCATGTTTAATTATAGGAGTGACTCCTATTGACATATTTATGGTACTGTATAGATATGTAACATGTTTTTTTTTTTGATGGATCAAGCTAATTGTTGATTTATTGAGTCCTTCATCAGAGTGACACACGTTGATGAAGGATGCACAACAGTATGTGAACATCTACATCTTCACAATGACCTGTAATTCAATCAGACCTCTGCTCACAGGCATCTCTTCTGGCTCACTCATGCACCAGCCGTGACCGTCCCCGTAGTCTCAGCCTGCTGTCAACAGCCCAGCTCCTGTGTCTTCTCAGTACTGCACCCCGGGGCCTCAACCGAGAGCTGGAGGTAGACTGGACTGCAAAGGTGACCTATAGGCATGCAGGAGTGATTTCTAAAAATGTTTTTGTAAAGTTTTATCAAATTGTAATACATGTATAATGCCTGTAATATTTTAAACATGTTTTATGCATTTGTTGCCTTGCCTATTTGACTAGATCACCACCCTGAACCTGGACAGCCAGAGGATTTCCAAACTGATCAATTTGAATAAGCTGGTCAACCTCCGCTGGGCCTCTTTTAACGATAATGACATTTCTAAAGTGGAGGGTCTTGACAGCTGCCCAAAGCTGGAGGAGCTTTCCCTCAACAACAACAACATCAGTACACTCAGTGGTCAGTGACATTGTTAACTTTACTATGAAGTTGAAAAATCACAAAATACCTAAAAATAGTTTGCCTCTTATTGACATCTTATGCCCAGAGCCATTGCTCACTGTCATTGTTGTTTCTATGTCTTTCTTCGCTCTCTCTTTTTTTAGGCCTATCAAAACTGCACTACCTGAGTAAACTGAGCGTAGATGGGAATCAGCTGTCTTGTGTAGATTCCTCAGTCCTAGATCAGCTGCCCAACCTGTCCTTTCTGTCCGTGGAGAACAACTGTATCAGTTCCCTGCATGGCATTCAGAGAGCTCGCTCCCTTCTTGAGCTTTACATTGGCAACAACCAGATTTCTACATCGCAGGACATTTACTACTTGAAGGCAAGAGAGAAAGGAAGAAGGACACTAAGTTACTGATTTTCCCATTTCAACGTATTGTCGGTGCTCATATGCTCCTCCTTTCTTTTCAGGTTTTATCAAACCTAATCATTCTGGATCTTTATGGGAATCCTTTACTGGAGAAACTAGAGAACTATCGCATTTATGTGGTGTTCCACTTACCCTCCTTAAAGGCTCTGGATGGCATTGCAGTGGTATGTAATGACAAGGACAACCAGTTAAATCTCAATGATGATATAGTTGTCCCAAGTCTTGTATTTGCTGTTGTTTTCTCTAGGAGGTAACAGAGTGTGAAAGTGCAAAGGATATGTTTGGAGGAAGACTGACCCCTGACATGGTAGCAGAGAAGCTGGGCCACTCAAACTATGCAGACATCACATACCTGACAATGCAGTCCTGCTCTATTAGGTAATAGCCTGGACAGATAAACACGATACATGTCCAGAAATCAGCACAAATACAGGCATTCGCTATGCTGGATAGACAAGGCTAATTGAAAGATTTCTTTTCCCCAATAGGATGGTTGATCTGTCTCCACCAGAGCTGTTCAGTGGCCTGCGAAGTGTCAACCTAGATCACAACAACCTCACATCTTTCTCAGGCCTCATCTACCTGCCCAACATCAAAGTACTAATGACACTTACTGTCAAATATCAGCAGGAGCTGCTGATGAATGAATAACTTCCAGTGTCTTCTTTGCAGGCTTTGTGTCTGAATTATAACCACATTGAGTCCATCCTGCCCAGACAGAGGACTCAAGCACATCTGACAAACAGACAGATACTGTATGGCAAAGTTCACTCCAGTGGCTATGGCCAACAAAATCCATCCAAAGGCAAAGGGTAGCATACCTCTTATTTAAGTAATTTGTGTATTTTAATCATTTTAAATTAATGTCTGACTGTTGTCATGTATGAATGTTTGACCATTAGGGGGCAGCACTGACCAGCCAATGAATTAATTTTGTCTTGAAAGTTACATCAGATCTTTGTTACAAATGTATATTATAAATGATAAATAATACTGATAATGATAATAATAAAACCTAGCTATATAAACAGTTTCCAGATATATAATATGATAGATATTAACATGTATTCTTTGCAGAGATATCATACCTGAATATTTAAATGTCAATTTATATATTTATTTATCCATATTTTTATATTATAAGTATGTAAGTTGTCAGTATGTTAGACAGGTGAGGTACTCTTTCAATCACATTTCTTTTTTATTGAACCCAATAGATAACCAGCGCTGCAAAAGGCAAGTCTTGCTTTTGTTTGACTGGACTGTAACTGCTTTTAGGTGGTCTGCACCTGTGAGGTTTTACCAGTTAAATGAGGCAGCGGGCGGGAGAAAGAGATGTTCATTTAACCACAGAGGTTGAAAACTGTCATTCTCTGACTGTGTTTAAGGGAAACCGGGTCCACTGGCAGTCTGGAGCCACTGATGAGCAGCCTGGAGGTGCTGCATTTGAGTCACAATGGCATCTCCAATATGGCCAATCTGCAGCTCAGCAGGCTCACCAATCTTAAAGCACTCTTCCTTCAAGGTATGTATGGTTGACGTACCACCCTTCCCTCACAAAGCCTATTAAAAGTGCAGTGTATAGAGCTTGTGAAAAGGCAAGCGCTGAAAGAAAAGTCTCCCATAGATCTTAGGCCAGGTGGGAGATGAGACCTGAAGAAAAGAACGACTGACTTTCTTTTCAACAGCTTTTGATGGCTTTTGATTGAGTTTTGCTTTGTCAGGATGATTTGTCCCACAAAGCCAACCTTACTGGTCCTTTCTTCCTTTTTGGCTTAGAAACCGCCCAGAAGCTGTCTCTGTAATTTCAGTGGCCTTTACACCTGAGGCAAACAACAAATAATGTTTATATTGCTGAAAAACCCTGCCTTTTATATTGTTCAAAATGTGTGATCTACTCTTTTATTTTGTTTATAGAAAGCATTAGACTATTGTCTAAGATATTTTCCATTGTTTTCATAAGGCATTCTCTCTCTGTCTCTCTCTAGGTAATGAAATCAGCCAGGTGGAAGGACTGGAGGGGCTTCAACAGCTCAGAGAGCTTGTACTAGACAGGAACCGGATCAAAACACTGACTGATAACTCTTTCTTAGCCCAGACCGTCCTGCTAGAATTGCATCTAGCAGAGAACCGGATCCGTGAGCTCAACCATCTAGATCCTTTGACTGAGCTCCGTAAGCTGTTCCTGGGCATGAACAAACTGCAGGTATACTCCACAAGCAACAGTAGTCCCCCCCACATGGTGGATTTTTAGATAGTTATTTTCAGATTTTTTAAATAAAACTACGTATTCACATTTTCAATTAGACCTCCTTAATGACTCAAAGTGATTTCCCGAGGTGACCACCAAGGTCACAGTAAGCCTTTGTGCAGTTTTTGATTTACTGCCAGATTTTACTGATTAGTTCATATGCAAAATGTGTCACATGTTTGAGAATGTATTTCATTCAGTGTGCAGCAGTATTACTTTTCCCTGCATTTGCAAAGTAAGACATGAAGTATAGTAATCATGAGTCATTACCACCCCACTGTGGCATGCGAGGGGTAGCATTACGGAGAATCAAGTTTGATTGAAGGTCAGGGCCATGTGCATGAAGAAAGAGGTGAACAATCAGAACGTGTAATCAGCTTCTCAGTCTGCATCTCCCTCTCACCCAGAGCGAGTGATTTGCACTTTTGTTGCCAGTTCCTGCTTCCCCTCACTTCCTTAATGTTTGCATGCATTCAATTAAGACTTAAAATACAGCAATCACCCAGACGCAACAGTTCTCACAGTAGGGGCGTCGTTGAATCACAGCCAAGTACAACCATAAACCTGGGAATGACAGAAAAGACCCCCATGCGCTGTTGCGTGCCCAAACTCTCTCATGAGATTAATGAGAGCTCACACATGTAATCTCTCCCATCAGCTGCCTCCATCCTCCCTACACCAAAATTATGAAAGGTTCAGCCTTGATGCATATGTCTTCATGATCGACAGGCAGCAGATCTTTGCTTCTTTACTTTTTGCAGGACATCTCGGAGCTTGAAAAATTAGAAGTTCTTCCCTCGCTAACAGAACTCTCTGTTGTTGGCAATCCTGTGAGTATTGCAAGTGTTTGTGCATTGAACACAGAATCTATTTGTTTTTTTTCTTGTTTCTGTTTTGTTTCTTTGTTTTTCCTCTTTTGTTTTGCTTTGTTTTGTTTTGACTTGAATCTACTAGCCCTCAGTAACAGGACACTCTGAACTCTTTCACGTGCAAGCACATTATCAAAAGCACGCTTGCAGGCTCAATTTCTCACTAGCACAATCCAAAACACTATCCTAGTGTAGCTCTGTGGTTCCAAATTAAGCGATTACATGATGGGCCATCTGCTGTGCCTCAAACTGGCCGGCATCAGAGACAAATCCGTTGACCAAATGGCAGGGCACTATTGGCCCGGTTACATCACCCATCTGGAGCCCAAGGATCAGGCCTGAGCAGAGCCTGCAGCCCAGGGCCTCCCTGCTGTCCACAGGGCTATGCTCAGCTGTGGCAGCCTCTATGCCGTTCGACCCCATCCCCCTTCTCTTCCCACAGGATGGGTTAATCCTGCCAGGGGGTAGAGGCCAACAGCCACCCCTGAGACAATACCTCCTGCTGTTGACAGCATGAGATCACTACCTCACCCATGTTCCCTTGCCAAAGTACGTCTTCTCCTCTCCGCTGGATGTCCATTGGCACTCACCACTTGATCACAGCGGTAGTGTCCTATGGGAACATGAACTTTTATGACTGGACGGGCAGAATTTGTACCCTGGCCAGAGGGTGCCCTCAGCTGCTGTCAGCTGGGTCACTGGGTTGAATAGCTATTGGGAGAATGATAACTTCACTGGGACCCACAAAGCATCATATTTATCCCAGATGTCTCAAGGCAAGCTTTACTGAGGCTCCACACTTAAAACAGCTAAAGCCTGGTTTGGGTCAACATAATTTATCTTCAGGTTGTTTCATCAAACTGGTGCTTTTTTTCTTCCAGGTGTCCAGAAATTCCCTCCACAGACCAGCAGTGGTGCTCCGTCTGTCCCAGCTGCAGGTCCTGGATGGAGTCATGGTTACTCTGGAGGAAAAGACCAGGGCTGAACTCCTCAGTGCTGATCTATCAGTGAGAGCTGCACACAGCATGCATACTCACTCAGAAACACTCACAGTATTCATAGTAATTTTTAAATTTGACAACCATAAAAACAGCAATAATAATGAATAAATTTAGGCTTTAGAATTATTCTCTGATAACCTTATCCATGGCAGTGCAGAAAACTCTTTGAAACACTATTTAGATTTGGATGAAAAATTATGCTGAGAAGTGCTTTGTGTTCCTCACTATAGCCCTGCATGTAAAAAAATTGTTTTACTTGTAACATGTTATTTTATGATAGAGAAGATTAGTTTGCAAAAAAGGAATCTTTCATTCCCATGCTCTCAAACTCTACTTCCCTCTTTGAATTTCGATATGAACCTTACAGAAGTACAAAAGAACAAACACGTTGCTTGTATAATAGTTTGTGTAAGAGTGATTACCATTGTTGTTTGACAACAACCAGACCTCAGCCACCACATAAAAGGGGAAATGCCTGGATCAAACTCTTCCAGTCGGACTGACTTGATGTTCACTCAATGAGAGACCAGGGCAGTAATTCTCCTGTAGCTCTGAATTAAAAGCAGCCTAAGCCTGCTGGCATCATCCTGCTGATTAGATGAAATGTGCCCGGCCGATAATGCACCAGTGGATTTACCCCCTATTAGCCAGGTCAACACGACCCCCTCTGCTTATTAATTGTAGATGTGGAAACGACACAGCAGCGATCCTGGGTTTTCTCATTAAAAACACAAACACAAACCTCCCCCTATTGATTCTCATAACTGCCATCTCAGTTGTCATTCCCAATTTATGCCTGTGTCCGCTTTTGTTTGAATTTGAACATTGTTATTGATGAGTGATAATTACTCTTCCGCTATAAGATGCTTACATACGTGGAACAAAAAGCAATTTAATTACCAATCCCCTGTCAAGTGTGTGGATGGAGTGGACACACTGCAGTGACGGTGGTAGATATAAGAAATTAGAGGAAAAAAGAGCAGCTACATGGTTAGGATGCATATTTCACTAAGGACAAAGACACAGAGTTGACCCTGGAGGCACTGAAGAGATCATTATGTGAATATCTGCTTATGTTTTTCTAACATAATCCTGTCCTGAAGTATTAAATTTGTTTTCTTTGTGCTCCCTATTTAATATTTCTCTTAAAGCCATGCTCCCAATACCCTGGAGCTTCTCTTCCTCCTGCTGAAATAAACCTACCTGGGCTGCTACCCCTTATGCCTCGAAACACCTCTTTAAGAGGAATGAGTATAAGTGGAGGACTACAGAACTTTGTACATGGGCACGACGCACTGCCAAGTAATGTGGACGAGGCCCAATGTCATTACACATACAAGCGTGAGTGTGACATTTCTCTTCTTGAAAATACATTAAGTTTTTATAATAACAACATACCAGATCATATACCAGATGCTGTTTATTAAGATGACCAGTGGTTTGACACTACTTGCTTTGGCTTTCTAACCCATTCCTCTGCATTCATTCCAAATTCAGACAAGAAGCATAAGCACGGTAATGCTGTTCGAGGCGGACAGACTGACATTACCTTTAGACACGTTCGAAGGACAGGAAGCAACCTAACAAGCACAGGTCTGCTTCCTGATGGGAACAGAGTCTTCGTCACGTATCCCAGCCAGGAACAAGATGGCCGGTGGGTAAACCAAGATTATAGAGATATTGTCATAGTCTGTTTGAATGGTAACAGCATACACAGAATGAATGATTGTTTTCTTGTACTTGTCATATTCCAGACTACCAAATGGTGGCAAACCTCCACATATGTAGTGGCCAGAAGAGGTGCAGCACACAACAAGGAATCAAAAAATGAAGTCATGCAGAAGCCATGACCACAGTGTGGACATATATCATAGTGTTTTAGGGCATCATATCTTGAAGGTGGTGTTTTTCTAAGTGTGCCTTATTGCATATGAGTCTTTGCATCAGTTTGCATATTTGATTAGGGAAAATTCAGAACTCATGGCAATTCACATGCCTTTTGTTTTCTGACATGGTGATAAATAACTGTTGCTGTGTGGTAGTCATATTTAAAGCTCTTTGAATTTTAATTTAAACCAAAGTAAATTGGTCCTCTTAAAGGCTGCAGTTAATGCATCCCTCTCAAATGCATTTTAATGACCTCTGCCTTATTTTCTATCCACATATGTGGATCACTAACCATGGTAATCTGAGGATGAGAGGTTTTGGTGTCATTTCCACTGCTATCCCATCCTTGGCCCCAAACCAGTGAAAAAACACCCACAGATGTAAGGGCGTGTGAGGTGCCATGCTGCATCCATTGGGTCAAATGCATCCCCAACAAGCAGATAATCCAGCTTTAGCACACCTCTCTGTGGACAATAATCTGCAGTCACTCAGATAAAGATGTAATCTTGAATGAGGTCCAAATGGATTGTAGAGATAGTCATTTTCATCATGTTAGCCTCTTTTCGAAAAGCCCACCACAGTTTTGACTAATATAGGCAAATCTTGTGTGTTGTAACTGGAAATGAACCTACTCCACTTGATATTTATGATGTTAGTTCTGATGAACATGAGATTTATATTCCCCCTGTCTTCCTGTCATTTTAGTCTAGTGGCCCTGTAGTTAACAACAACACAAGTATTAGCCTTAAATGTGGAGGATACAGACTATATTATGAAAAACCCATAAATGTCATAATACAGAGGAAAAGAAAGTCATTCTCTCTGCCAGTGTGCAGACCATTGTTTTTTGTCTCAACAACTTCCTGCAAAGTTAAATGATTGCTTGATTAAACTTGAGATGTGTAAATTTTCATAACATGTATTCCACAAAAGAAGAAACCACATTTATTACCCATGTTTTTACGAAGGGCACACTTCCCAAGGGACATCACTTGGACATTGTAGGCTTTGTGGATCAGGGGCATTAATGTGACCACTAGGTGTCCTTAGAGCTCCATTAGCTTCCCCTTTGTGACACTACTAATCAGCTCTCAATGAATTTACCACCTGCCCCGTAGGTTGTAATTTACCAGTTGAAGGCAAATATGTGCGTGTATGCTTCACTTTTACGCCTCCTGTCTGCATAGCCTTTGCTGAACTTGTGAGGCAACAGCCAGCTCTCTGCAGCAAAAGTGAAAAGCTCTCCCCAAACAAGCTCCTCTAATGCATGTACTTAACTTCACTTAATTTGTGTTAATTCCCAGCATTAAGCGGGGCTAATGACTGTGCAAGTGAGTGCACTGTCATTACCTTGCTCTGCCTGGCATCAAATGGCAGCTGATGGACTCACATTAAAAAAAAAAAAAAAAAAAGAACTAATGCACAGATTTGGGGGCTCGGTGAGAGCTCTCTAATGCATTAGGTATTGCAAAAGATAATTACACATGTTTTATTTGTGTACAGTATGTGCAGTATGGATATGTCAGAAGTATAACTGTTTTTCCTTGTAATTGTATTTCTGTAATTGTGTATTGTATTGTGGTGTATGCTTATAGTGGACATACTACTTCATACAGTATGCTTCTCTTTGCATATCTGTCAGTATTTTTAACATTAAAATGACATTAGCATAGAAATCGTGAATAATTCATCAGTTCTGAGTGAACCCAGATGCACTGCTCTCTATCTCTCTCTTTGCTCCTCTATGTGAATAGACCACATGGTTTGTAGCTGGTTTAATGGGATGGAATGTGACAGGTTATGTTTTCATCTGCCTGATATGGAGCCCTGGCTCAGGCGGGAGGGAATGGGAGGGAGAGCGAGACGGAGATAGAGAGAGAGAGAGAGAGAGAGAGAGAGAGAGAGAGAGAGATCGGGTGGAGAGGGGAAAAGTGAGTTGGTCCCTACCGTTGTAGTCTGGATTCATAATTAGACATGTTTGCGGTTGTTGTGAATCAGTTATAGATGATGCTCTTTCCCCATCCCCTCCAACACACACACACACACACACTGAAAAACACATGCTCTGTATGGGGCCATTACTGCTGGTCCACTAACTCCCTACATTTGCTGTGTCTGTGAATTCAGAGCACCATTAGTCCAAGACTCTGTGAATAATTGCTGAATGGACCATGTTTTCTCTGTGATCTACTTGGGTTCCAGTGTTGGTTGATGTTGTGGGTGGGGTGAGGTGAGACGGATGAAGACTGATTGATGTGTGACGCCGCAGATAGCACCACTTTTTTACTTGTATGAGGTCCATTGACGCATGTTGCACAGTACTTGTGGTGGATGAGAAACATTAAACTCCACATGCATCACACATTTACCAGCTTGTATTAACTTCAGAAGTGCTTGGGTCAAGGTTACAATTACATCGACATCATCACTTGACTTGGAATTGCTGTTTCAAAAATGAAATGTTCTTGCCACATTTGACTGCTGATGGCCATAAACTGCAGGTCATCATCAAAATACAAATTATTCTGTTTTCAGAAGGTACATATTAAGTCCCGAGTTCATTTTTCATCCCCACAAATACATCCTTTATTCAAAAACAATCTTGCCATATTGCCTCTCTTGAAATCTGTCATTGAGTTATTGTTGTCACTTGTCATTTTCCTGTCATTTGTGTCCGTGAGGCTCCCTCGAATAAAGAGCGAATGGAGAAAGCAATTGGGAAAATACAGATAAAAGAATGTAGTGAAAGTGACAATTAGACTGAAAAGGAAAATGCTTTTATTTTGTATAGACATTTTGGATGAGAGCACGCCTCGCAGGAGCATTAAATCTTAACTGCTATTCACTGCTGGACTTGCGTGTGATTTATCAAATTATTGAACTTGTGCATTATTTATCAAATCATTCCAATCATACAAAGCATGTTGTGAGGTTAAAATGGCAAAAACAAGGTGACAATAATCAAACAACAGATAAATACCCAATTTTCTTGGGAAATATAACAGGAATCAATTTTCAGAGCTTAGGCAGATCTGGTCTGTTTTTTGTCAATTGTAGCCCGTTTGGTATCAGCCTCTTTTATTTCATGATATTTGCATTTGTGTTTCTCCTTTAAGGACTCTTAAGCTTTAATTCAAGTTGATATTCTTCATCAGGCAGCTATAACAAAAATGGAGCAATGGTTTTAAATGAGGTGGTGCTATGGGAGGATTAAAATGTGCAATACGTGTTGTCGTGGCTTTTCTGTTGTTATGGTTTACTGTGTCCTAGCAGAAATTGCTTTTTCAAGATGACAAGGAAACGTGACCTCTTGCCCATCCTTATCCCCTCAGCGACGGTGAAGTACAACAACAACAACAACAATTTAATCTCTCGCTTGCTCCAGATTATCGTCTTTCTTTGTGTTGATGTTGTGGCCTTTTTAGTTGATCACCTCATGATCCTCCTTCTCTCTAAGTAAATCAACATTTTGGAGGGGCAGACTCTTGACCACAATCACTTTCATTATATTGAAATAATAATATACTTGTAGGATTTGCTCTTTTTGTATTAAGAACATGATGACAAGGATTTGCAATGTAATATTAATATTTCTAATCCTACATCAGTTTTTGGGGTCAGCTAAGCGCATTAGATTTAGGATTTAAAGATAGTGACAAGAAAGAGGTAGTGAAAAATTAGGAAGAAAAAAGGAGGATAAACAACTCATTAGGGTGTGTCATTTGATATAATTGTAAAGATTAATCATAAATATGCAAAGATTAATGGTCTTTTCACTATTCAGTGGAGACCAAGCTGGAGTGGTAAGCTCCTTTTATGTTAACTGATCAGGGACAGCTGCATTTTTCAGTTGATATTGTGTTAATGTTAATTGCTTACTTTTAACAAAATACATTGTTACATAAAGCTGGTTGTTTCAGTTGACTGTGATTCTCACTCACATGAAAACTGACAACTGCAGTCTGTGTTCTGGTTTATCTGGGGCCAACAGCACTGCTGTATTTTATACATATGCAGTACAATATTGACAGTGCTACAGTCATTAATTTTCTCTAAGGTTCAAGGTTATTTTCTAACTCAATGAAAAATAAATCCATTATAGCATATTCTAAATGTATTTTATGATTAGAAACCCAGTTTATTCACAGTCAGTTCAGTTTTTTTCATAGTCTTCTGTGCAGTAGTTCATGATGTCGTACTTTGATTTGGTATTCCTTTGATGACCACTCGTTAAAATGCCTTAAATATGTAAAGAGAACAGATTTTCTCTCTGAGTTAAAATTACTCTGAAACACTTTCTGGCCATTTGGAAGGTAAAACCTGCAGTGTGTTTAAATGGCAGCATCACTAATAAGATGTTGAATTTAAACCTTGTGTTGCTGATGATAATGAGGAACACCTTTTAACACATCGTATTCATACACAGACGATAAGTCAGGCGTATGTGTGAATGTGAATAAACAAAGAGGAGCTTGCTCAGACACAGCCTGAGATAAGCAACAATGACCATCAGCCTTCCAGGATGGACAATTATAATAAAACACATACAACTATGAAAACACCATGTTTCCACTGTTAACTGTATATATGTGCATTTATACCTTTTCGGGGGTTACACCTGATGTCTTTTCCCAAGTCACACAACAAACATGCATTTCTGTTGTTGTCTTCCAGCATTAATAACGTGTCTCTATATAGTTGTTGAGGGGGGTGGGGCTGGGTGGCGTAAGGGGCGGGAGGTAATACGTTTCAAGCCAATCACGGGACGCGCTCTCCTCCCGTCTTCACTCCCATTGGTTACAATCTGTCTGTGTATCATGCCTATGTTGCTTGGCTTTGAAGCGGTTAGCTCACTGCTAACGTGAATGCTGGCGATTTCCGCCTCTTTCCCCTAAAAATCCTCCCCATATCGTCAACTATTACACAAAGCTCACCTGCAGTCGGCTCCTCTGCTGTTAAAGGTACGTTTGCCTGACGTCAGTGACGCTGCAGCTTCCCGACCCGCTCTTATTTACCTGTTAATGATAGCAAAGCTAACGGATGGTCAAGCTGGAAAGACTTGCTGGCATCACTAGCTAACAACAACAATGGTAGCTGTGATAAAGAGACACAGAGAGGTTTTGGAAGACAATTTATTTAGCATATTATCTTGTTTATTTATCGGGGGTGTGAGTCAAAATGTTTGGGTTTTAGCTTTAGCAGGTTAGCACATCCACAAGCTGTTGCCTCTGTGGTGTGTGTTCATGGCAACTCAGCAGCTGTTGCTCCTCTGTCTCATTTTATACAAAGCATATTCGAGAGTATCATGTTATTACTGCGAACCCCTGCAAAGAGTACTGACGACCTTTTTTCATAGTTAACTCTGAGCTGTGTTTCATAGATGTTCTGACAATGTTTTGTTAACATGTTTTAGAGAGATGAGGAGGTGGCAAATGAGTTTTCAGGTATGTCTGTCCCTTTGTCAGGAGAAAACTTACATAAGCAATAGAATTATATATTATTTTCATATACTAATTATTGTTTATTACTGATTACAATGGGATCTGTAATGTGTTTGTAATGTTACAGCTGTGAGAAGTTTTCAGAAAGTTTTAAGTCATTCAGTAATGCAGACAGCAAATAATAGCTGACAGTACAGTGGAGTTTAAAACTTGTATTATTTAGTCCTAATTTCACTCCAGTTAGTGTATTGTTACTACATGAGGGGAACAGACTGGGACTACTTCAGGCAGTCTTATTTATACAGCTCAGTATCACAAATCAGAAATTGCATCAAGCACCTTTACATCCCTCTTTCTTTAGACCCTCAGCTAAGACAAGGTAAAACTCACCCCCACAAAAAATGGAAGAAACCAGCAGGAAGAGAACAATTGTAGGGATCCCTTTCCTAGAACAGATATGTAAACAATGTTGATGACAGAAATGTAGGTAAAGTGAAGTGAAGAGGATGGATCCAAGAGGATATCAAGCAAGGGATTACATGGATAGGTAATAGGATCTCATCCGCTCCCCATCTTCTCCACCATGGAGATCTGAAAGAGGATAGGCCACACAAACACATAAGAAGCAAGCACACAGATAGAGACATGATACCATGCAGACTAGGGAGAGAAGTAGAGAGACTAAATTTCTCACAGATTAGTATTGTGTGACAGTGATATGTTGTTGTAGAGCGTCTTAAGTTTGATAATATTGTAATAACTGAAGGTGTGCTTCATTGCAGACAGCTTCATTTTGTATTGGATGATGAATGGACACCCTCCTTCAGCTGTGTGGAGATGACCTGCCACCCCTTCGGGAATGGTCAGAATGGGGCCAGATGTGCCCCTTCTTAATGAGTACAAGCAGGAGTTCTTCTGGAAGCGCTTCCCACAGACGGTGTTGGGGGGGCCACGCTTCAAGTTGGGCTACTGCGCCCCACCGTATGTCTATGTCAACCAGGCAGTCTTGTTTTTGACACCATGGCTTTTTGGGGGCATTGGTACTCTGCTCTGCCAGCTGCAGCTGCTGCAGGAGCTCCATGCCACAGTGCTCTCTGGTTTGCTCATGTTCGGGGCTGCTGCGGGTGTCCAGGCCCTGGCGTTTTATGCTGCCCGGAGGAACGGTTCAGTCGAGAGACTTGGTGCGCCCAACATCCTGGTTGATGAAGAAGAAGTGGAATTCACCCACTGTGTCAGCCCGGAGACAGTCCGATTTATTGCTCCTGGGAAGAGGTTTGGGCTGAACGTAGTGCTACATACAGTCCTCGCTGGGGTGCTCTGTGGCTTTGGGACATGGTATGTGTTCCTTGGCAGACTGAGTGCTCTCTACGGCAGCATCAGCGTCTCTCTGGTCGTTTTTGTCCTGAGTTGGGTGACACTTTGTATAGCCGAATATTCCCTCATTGTAAATACAGCCACAGAAACGGCCACTTTCCAGGCACAGGACACATATGAGATCACGCCACTCACTCGGCCCCTCTACATTTTTATTTTCATCGCTGTGGACTTGGCTGATAGGTGAGCAACAGCAACACACCTGTCTGATAAACTGAGAAATACTACTGCATTGTACAACACTCAATGCCATCATAAACCTTAATGTCTTGCTCTGATTTAGGTTCTCAGGCCCTGTCCCTGAGCTACAGCTGGCCAGCCAGGTCCTCCACGTGCTGTTCCTCTTCCTACCTCTGCTGTGGGCACTTGGTATACTGCCTCCCCTGGATGCTCTCCTCCTCTGGGGCATGGAGCAGGCTCTTGTGTTTGGCTTAGGAGGTTCGCCCATGTCCAGTAACCTCAGGTACATATTGACAGAACATGCCTCAGCCCCGGCTTTCATCAGGAGTTTTACTCTGATATTGACATACTCTCCCCTCCAAAAGTATTGGAACAGTGCGGCCAATTCCTGTTTGGGTGTGACATCAAAAGATGAATATGAGACAAGAGATCAATATTTCAGCTTTTATTTCCAGGTATTTACATCTGGATCTAAGAATATAGCATTATTTGTAATCGAAAAACAAATTTCTTTCAGTGAACAAAAGTATTGGAACATAGGACTAGGAAGGGTCTGCTCATGATCCCAAAAACATACAGTTGAAGTAATGTCATGGCTTGGGCTTGCAGGGCTTCTTCTGGGATGGGCTCATTAATCTTCACTGATGATGTAACACATGATGGCAGCAGCAAAATGAATTCAGAAGTCTACAGAAACAGTTTGTATGCCAATCTAAAGAAAGACGCAACCAAACTGATTGGGAGATCTGACACCATGCCGCAAGACAATGACCCAAAACACACTGTCAAAACAACAAAGGATTTCATCAGGGGTGAGAAGTGGAAGGTTTTAGACTGGCTAAATCAATCTCCAGACTTAAACCCTATAGAGCCTGCATTTTACCTGCTAAAAAAAGCAACATGTTTGCTCCCATGCCTCCTAAGACTTTGTGATAGAGGCTATGCTTGTATTTGTCATTTCATATATGTGGTATACTGTATTTGTCTGTGCAAGTTAGATATTTAGAGTATAAGTTGTGGTGTCATGTAAAAATCCACATGTATTTGTTTTTTGAAGTTGTAACGCTACTGTGATGTCATGTGGGAAGCAAGCCTTGTCAGGCAATAGTTTCATTGAAATGACAAGTATGACATTAGCCTGCGTATCACCAGGCCTGACTTTTTGTGTGTACACTGTCCCGCAGGCTGCTGTTGATGTTTGGTGTGTCTGCTGGCGTTGCTGTGTGTAATTACTTCATCCCGTCAACGCTGGGTGTGGTTCTCTTCTCCATCTCCATGGGATTTCTGCTGAGTCTGGACCTCAGCCAGGTTGGCGCACTCTGCAGAGGTCCCAGGGCGGCCTTTGGGGACCGTGGATTTCGCAGAGGGGGGTCACCACCTCCTCCTCCCATTTCCTTTGGCTGGAATCTGGGCTGCAGGGAGCTAATGCTCTATTTGAGCCTGCTACTGGTGGCGATGGCAGAGGCAGGGCTGTTGCATCACTTCCTCGGTTCAGCTCAGTCCCAGAGCTTGGTTGGGGGACCCCAGGCTCCTGTCAGCTACCTCCTCCTCATACTCTTCTGCCTCTGCTGGGCTCTCAGAGAGATCCAGGGGGCCTATGTATTTGGAGGGGTGTTCCTCAATCCCTTGTACCCTAAAGGGATGTCCAGCGTGCAGACTTTCAAGCAGAGGAACAGAGGATTGTACATTGCTGCAGCAATCAGACGAGTCCTTCTTTATCTTGGTAAGATTATATATTGTCTGATATATTATAATGTCTGATATTCTCTAATAGTAATTCCTCTCTAAAGTGTGAGATGAACAGTAGTCCATGTGTAAATGTATGATATATGTGCGTTTTAACTTCACAGTGTCTCCATTTGCAATGATTGCCTTCCTGTCTATGGACAAATCTCTGCAGCTGCTCCACAAGGCTTCCCTCAGTGTGGGATTCACACGAGCCTTTAGAGTGGTATGCTCACACTCACAATCTGAGAGTTTAAGTATCAATATAAACATAACATACAGAGAATACTTCAGGCACATTCTTAATGCATAACTTATAAATCTTTGTTTAAAAGAAATCAATGCAAAACAGTTTCCTTTTTCTTTTCATGCGCTATGATTGATTCCAGAGTTTATTTTGCTGTGCAGGTGTGGCAGAGTTCAGAAGATGCTCTGCTGCAAATGGTGGTGGTGGTCTTGGTGCGGCTTGCAGCTGGAAGCAACACTCTGCCAGGATGGGATAGCCTGGGCACTGGAGTTCAGCTTCTTCTGGTGACTGATATTGCCTTTATTCTCACCCCATGTTACATCCTTCCATGTTGCATGTTATATCTGCTGCCACATCTCTGACAGTGTTGCACTGTAGCTGAGAACAGCACACTGATCTGTTGACAGTAAATGGGATACTTAATTTCTTAACCTCAATAATATTAATCTGAAATGTTATACCAGAATAAGGTTGTCTTTTCAAAAGTTAATTATCCATATACTGAGAACATCTTTTAATATTTCAATGCATTTTAGTTTTTTTTTCCTTAATAGTCTTGATGAAATCTATTAGAAAGTGAAAATGTATTTAAACACACTCCACTTTTTAGATACACGAATACTATACATAAATTTGTGGTTGTACTGGTCTGTATTATATCAAAATATTTCTAATGCGTTCTTATACTATCACAGGCTAAATCAAGACTGCACATTACCATATCTACTAAATTAGACCTTATAAAGTAGCAAAAGGTGATTCAAGCACATGAATCACTCAAATATATTGTATACAGTATACACTGGCAGCAGCTGACCTGATGGGGGTTCAGTAGATCAGCTTCATGTTTGTCTGTGTGTGTTTCTGAATCAGGTGGGCCTCCTGACCGACAGACTGACCCAGTTCCTTGCCAAGCTAAAGTTCACCCTGACTGTGTTGGTGACATCTTGGACAGAGAAGAAGCAGCGCCGTCAGTCAGCTGGAACTCTCTTAGCTCTGAACGCCTCCCTGTGCCCGCTGCTGCTGGCGGTGGTGACCCTCTCCGCCCTGCTCTCTGCCCCTCTGCTGCCCCTCTTCACCCTGCCCATCTTCCTGGTAGGGTTCCCCAGGCCTCAGCGCAGTTGGCCAGGCCCCGTAGGTACTGCCTGTCCCTGCCCGGACTCAATCTTCTACCAGCAGATGAGCGGAAGTCTGGCTTCTGCATTGAGGACGGCCTTTGCAAGAGGGTCACTGGGTCAGTAGTCTATATTGCCCTTGTCTATAGTGTCTTTTTTTTTTAACCTCTCTCAAATTTTATTGCTATTTTAATATTTATTAGGAAACAGATGCTTTTAAATTGTAGTGATCACTGCCTGTAGTATAATTAAATTCAAAGAGTGCTGCAAATAATAGTTTTTATTATAAAAAAAACAAAACATGTAATTTCTTCATGTTTGACCAATAAATAGCCTCCAAAGTTTTGGTAATATGACTATATAACTGGAATTGGAACAGATTCTCTAAATATTTGGAATTGATAGATAACTTAAACGAATAATGTATTTAAGTCATTATTTAAATTAATGAACATTAATTATTACAATTATTTCTAAAATTAAACAAGACATTTTGACCAAAATTTTTATTTCAAACTTCACCTTCCAGTTATAAGCAGTATTTCCTCTTGCTGAGTTTGTCATTTACAGCTGTCAGCGGCACACACACAAAGCTCCAATGATATAGATTTTTTTGTTGTTGTTATCTACCGTCTGTTTTGACTTGTACTGTAATTGTCAGGAAGGAAAGTTCCTATAGGTCAAGTAGGGATGGTATGCAGATCAAAGAGCATTGAACCATCGCTTCGTATGGTTTAATAGTAAGAGGAATGTTGTTGTGAGCAGCTCTTTGGAATTGCTGCCAGTAATGTGAACTCGCATGATCCAGTTAAGCTTCCTGTGAAGTGACCCAAAAAAAATAGCTCTGATCTGTATTCATTACATCCAAATGTTTCCGCACCATTAACCGCGTAATACTCTTAGGCCAAACGGAGCTGCTGCAAGGATTTTGTTTTGCGCTCCATCAGGAGGGGGGCAAGAGAAACAACGGTGTTAGTGGAGAATCGTTATTTATGGATTGATGATTCAAAACTGAATAAAAATGTTGAGGTGATGTCATCACTCAATCTTTTTTTTTTTCTGAGCTTGGGGTGATGTATAATTCAGAATAAGCGCTTGTTAGGTTGATGCTTGCAGTCTAATGATGGCAGTTTGTAGTCTTCCTTTGCTTTGCTTCACACTGGGGGCCTTGGAGCAGTGAGCAGGAAAAGGAGTCTGCCCCAGCGTGTCACTTCCCATCATGAGGTAGCGGCAGGGACTATTCTGAGATGTCGTTATTGGACGCGACATTATTCTTTAGCCCAGCGAGCAGTAATCACCGTAAAACAAAAGCCTCCGTCACCTTGCCATCACTACTCATCTGTGCTGAAATGAGCGTCTGCCTGCTGTCTCCTGCCCCCCAAAATGAAAAGCACACTTCTTATAAAAGGAGCGAATTTTTAGCGCTCAATGGGGAATATAAGGCTACGGAAAGATTTAATATTTAGACCTCTGTGCAGTCAGCCAGTTAAAACAGTATCATGACCTCTCTGTACAACTGTGATGGTACACGTCTTCCTGCAGCTCGTCCCGTAGCCATGTTATCCACATAGTCAGCAGAGGGACGCAAAGCTAATGCAAAATGAAAGGGATGTGCCACAAGAAGCCTTTATTTAATGTATGTATGTTACATGTGCATATATTGTGTGCTTTCTTTCCCTCTTGGCCTCAATTTACACATCTCTTTACATGTTTGATGCATGGATGGCTGATGATTTTCTCCCCGCTCTGTAGGTTCTCTAGCCCCAGGCTCTCATTTTCTTGGTCGCTTTCAAGACCGTATGGTTTGGATAATGATCCTGGAGAGAGGGTATGGCTACTGTACAGTCAACATTAAGGTACAGTATCTCTCTTCTTCTCTGTGAAGAATCAGTTCTGTCATTTACAACAAGACTATACAATGTGGTGCTGTTTTGTTTTAGGGTTTAGAGCTGCAGGAGACATCTTGCCACACAGTGGAGGCACGGAGGGTGGATGAGGTCTTCGAGGCCGCCTTTGAGCGCCCTGAACGGCTTGGTTTCACCCAGGGCTTAAACCTGCATTGGGGGAACGCCCTCACCCCCTGTGCTGCCCTGGCAGTGCGTGTCTACTCTGATGCCCGAAATGTGCTCTCTGGCATCATTGATTCTCATGACAACTTGAGGAAACTTCAGGATGACTTTCTTAAAGCACTGGTCTGGTTGCTCCTCCGTTACTGTGTGCAGAAGCACAAGGGATTTTTGTGGAGCAGTGAAGAGGGGCCAGGTGTCGGAGGCAGGAAATCCCAGTCCTCTCAGTTGGCCCAGACCACTTGTAACCAGCCACACGAAGCCGTCATGGTGGAATCCAATGTGTCCTCTCTCAGGTTCAGACAGGACAGCTCCAGTTTGACCTCCTTTGGTGATTGGTCAGATGAGGATGACCTATTTGGACCTCAACCAGCCAGGCGGACAGTGGCATTAGTGACTGCAGAGGTCCAGCCTGGACACACAGCGCTGCAGACGGGGGCCTCTCTGCCAGGTTCTGTGGAGATGGACAGTCTCTTTGAAAACATGGCTCTCTCTGCCCTGCAGCCACTGCAGCCTCTAGGTCTGGGCATCGGGATGCCAGCAGTGGATAAAGGCCGTAACCCAGAGGTCTTCAGGGAGAGTCCCGGCTCTCTCCCTCAGCTAAACTTTAGCTGCCCCCAGTCAGAGGTGTTCAACCTACCGACGGGGTGGAGGACAGCACCTTTGCTACCGTCACACTTGCTGCAGCTCAGGCCTTTGTTTCCTGAGGATTGGTTTCGGTTCACCTTGGGGCGGTTTGGGCCTGCTGTGCAGGGTGAGACCTCAGAGGACATGACCAAAGCCCTGAAGGAGGATGAAGCCTTGAAAGAGCTGCACACACAGGTTGCTCTTTCATGTCTCATCTCACTGGGGGCAGAGTCTGCCTTCACCAGTCCCAGTTACGTCTACAGACTCTATTGTGGAGATATCCCGTGGACGGAAGGACTTGACTGGCTCTCCTCAAGTAAAGAACTTTACCAGCTCGCACTTCGTGCTTTCAGGTAACTGTTTGTAGGGTTTGGAAATTGTGGTTTCTGATTCTTACTAATGCCAGAAAGAAATATTTATGTTTCAATGGATCCGTCTGTATGGTTTTGTTTGCTTTCAGGTTCAGTTTCAAGCTGCTGTTTGATCAAGCAAGTCTTGGGCCCATGGAGTCCCCAGAGGAATTGTTCAGCACCTTGGAGGAATATGAAAGGGACTGGTACATTGGCCTCGTGACAGAGAAAGGCTGGCACGACAGCGTCCTTCAGGAGAAACCTTTCCTATTCTCTCTAGGACACGACCTCGCCATGGTAATTACAAACATCAGGCCTTGTTTACATTCTGTCTGAGCTACAAAACCTTACAGACCTCTTATTCTTATTAATTCACTGGTCTAAAATTAACGTAATTCAAAAGAACATATGTTGATGATTTACTGTCCTTCTCTGCAGGGTACCTACACGGGGCGAGTCCTGTCCCTGCAGGAGCAGCTGGTGCATGTGGGCCGTTTGAATGGAGAGGGAGTGCGAGGCCAGTGGGCAAACCTTTCCTGGGAGCTCCTGTATGCTACTAATGATGATGAGGAGCGCTACAGCATCCAGGCACACCCCTTCATGCTAAGGAACCTAACTGTTCAGGCAGCCGATCCCCCTCTAGGATATCCCATTTATTCCTCAGCCCCCCTCCACTTCCCCTGTCTCTGACCTATGATCTCGGCAGAGGAATGAGGATCCTCTTCAGGCGACCACAGAAAAATATCCATTTCCAAAGGTAGTTCGGAAAAAATTCATGTTGAAACTATCGCAAACCAAGAGAAAACGTTGTGTTTTGGTTTTGAGCCTGTCGACCATGAGTTAAGAAATGTAATGTTTGTATGGGAACCTACTTAGTTTTTCATATTCATTTTTTGGTGCTCCATTTGCTGCACCACAGAGGAAGAAGCGGTGGCATCACCACTGCACTCAGTTGCAAAATCTCTTGTAACAGATGATAACCAACCATGTGGACTACCTCCTAGTACAGCACATTAAAGCCGGAAAACTCCCTTTGAACATTTGTATCTTGAAAGAGTCCCTGGTAGATTTCCACCGAAGCACACAAGTTTGTGGTTTGTTTATTAATGTTTGTGCGTAAAAAGAAGTGAATAAATTTTCCCACTTGCCCTCTAGAACACACCTGCTGAATACCTCTGGTTTTATCGTACTTTTTAGATCTCAAAATTTTCAGGTGATTCCCCTCTGTATCCACAAAAACGGGACAAGAATTTTAATGTTTTGTTAAGATATCAAGGATGTGCCTTGGGTATGTCTTGCTGTATGTGCAAAGTGATTAGTGCTCTTGTTTTGTTTACAACTCACTTGTTTACAATTTAGAATGAAGAGTTAAATGAATTTGTCCATAGTCTCTTGTACATATTGTTAATTTTTATATGTGTAACTGTATATACTTATAATAAAACAGCTTGGCAGAAGCAGTTTTGTCTTGTTTAACTAAACACACACACACACGACTGATGCAAACCTTATTTTATTAGACATTCAAAAGGTTAGTGCCCATCCTTCACGCCTACATGGAATCCATAATCCTTGTGTTATCAGCTGATGAGTGTTCTTGACCAGAGGTTCACATAATCTGAATTCACTGGAAAGCTTAATAATAATACACACATGCACACATAGCCTGCAATGTCTTGCAAAAGCAGTTGTGTCCTCATATGTTTTCCTTCTAGATGAAGGCAAAGAACCCAACAGTTTGCAGAAGAATGCACATCACTCTTCCTGGTCCCAACATTAGGAATGCAGAAAAATATATGGAGGATGTGATTTTCAGGAGGTCTTGGACTTGGTGAAGTACGCAGAGTCTGCATCCTGCAAAAAGAAAAGGTCAGGTTAGCTCTGACGTTTGACCCGTACATTGCTTTGACTCCAATGACTTTGCTGTCTAGATTTAGACAAGTTGTATGGGCTCTGGAGAGGATTTTTTTTTATTTTGGTCTCAAAAGGATACATCGCAGACCCTAGTGAAGCACGGGCTTGCGACGCGCCAGTGTCTGACCATTTGGAACATGACCTTTCTCCGTGGCCCTCAGCTGTCACTGTCCAGCAGAAACCAACAGACACGCTGGTCAGTCAGTCAGTCAGTCAGTCTGCACCGCAGGGAAGTAGTCATGCTCACTGTCATACCCTGGCCACCGTCTTCTTATTAAACTCAAGCAAGGTCAATAACAGCTGAGGACCCCCCTAGCTGTTCTGAGACAGCTCTGCATAGTGTACCCATGCTCTGCTTTGTTTGAGTATTTTCAGTCTTTTGACACGGTGAGAATCCCCTGGTCCCAGGTCTGAAGGAGCAAGGTCGACTGTACTGAAGGCAACAGCGAGGTCAAACATGGAGAAACAACAGACTGGTCCTGCCACGTGTGAGTGCTTCCTGATGGATTCTGTGTAAAATAAACCCTTTGATCTAAATTTGTATGAAAGATAATTTTGCAATAGTTTGAGAACTGTTTTAAAAGACACCTATGATTCACTCAAACAGGTGTTCGTACTTTTGGCTGATTCAGTCTGTGTGCTGTAGTGTGTCGCTCTTAAGGTAGGACAGCTTTATGGAGTAGGGACCTCCCAACACCGCTCTACCTAAAATGTGAAATTTAAGTAAAGATGCTCATTTGAGAGGTTAATGGGAAGATTGACACCACTCTTGTGACTGTGTGCTAAATGTGTAGTTGGCTCCAGCTGGTTAGCACAATTCCGGTAGGAGGAGGAAAACAGCCAGTCTGACTCTGTCCAAAGGTAACAATCCATCTAATCCATCCGAAAACAAAGAAGTGCAAAAACAAGAATTAGCTGTTTTATGGGAGGTTAACTGCTGGACGATTTTTTTGGCTACTATAGAGTCTCTCCTGGTTTCCTGGCAACAGCTGAGAGAAAAGAAACAGTCTAACAAGTTTTTCAGCTTTTGAGTAGATTAAACAAGATACTTGTTTGTTAAAACATATCAGGCAGATTTCGTTGCTTTCAGACCGACCCAGCTACACATTTACCCACCAAACATGAAAGTATTGATCTTCTCATTTTTCCCTCAGGAAGGGAACAAATCGGTCTGTTTCTCCAAATGCCAAACCATAGTAGACGCTGACAGGTCTACAGACAAAGTCATGTAAACAGCTTTTTGTATGATTTAAAATAGAATAGAAATCCTCTCTTATTGGCTTTCTTTGACAAGTTGAGTGTAAACCGCCTGCGTTGGTCCTTGATAGTGACAGAATGTGCACACAACACTGGGCTGTGGGATCAGGTGGTCTTCAGCTGGAAAACAAAATGGACTACATATCTGCAAACATGTGAAGCTTTTGGTGTGGGGGCAGACTACGGCGAAAACAGAGCCTAAGCTCGGCTTGAATATGCACAGTTCTATCTTTGAATATGGATCATATACCTACCAGTCCAGCTTTGAAATTCTGTACCCTTTTTTTGCCCAGCATGTTTGTGATGGTCCAGGCTAGTGTAGGAGCATACTGCCAGGCGTAGAAAAAGAGGAGGAAGGGCTGCTGAGCGATCCACATTTCCTTGACACCGTTGGCAATTCCCACCAGCATTAAGCGAGCACAGCGGCTTGTTGGCATCTTGTGTTCCTGGTTACCGGCTGTGGCCACAGACTGAGGTAATGGAAGGAAAACGGGTTACTGAAAACAAACACCTGAAATAGACTGTGATGCATGCAGATAAAATACAGATATTTCTGCAATCAAAATAAAGTGCTCCACCTTGTTCAGTTCCTCCGTGAAGGCATTGTGGACTATCTGTGACTGCACAGGCCCCGGACACACTGTGCTGATCAGTACGTTTGGAGAGTCAGTCAGCTCAGTCCGCAGGGAATTAAAGAAACCCTGCAGTTACAGAAACAATCACCAGCAGAATGTACATAAATAATGAAAACATTTATTTCACATATAAAGCTGATAAAATGTTAAGATCAGTTCCTGAGTGATGAAAATAATTATAGAATATTATAAGAAATATAATTATAAGAAATGTTCTGGGGAAATTTTATTGACAAACACTGTGGACACTGGAAACACAAATAGACAAACAGATAACACAAGATTATGTGATTTTTGTCATTGCCATCTGTTTTCCCTTCACCTGAAGCGCGTGTTTGCTGGCTGAGTATCCTGTTGACAGGGGCGCTCCGGCGATGCCAACAATACTGCTGACAGTCACAACGCTCCCGCTGCCTCGCTCCGTCATGTGAGGCAGCACCTGTTTGGTGATGGAGACTGTGCCCAGGAAGTTAAGCTCCATCAAGGCTTGATACACATCAACACTGGTTTCCACGCACAGGGAGCGCTGGCTACGGCCACCATTGTTAATAAGGATATCAATCTGAAAAGGCATGGGCGAGTGGGCAGAAGCATAAAACAAGAAAGAGGCACAAACAGAATACTTCAGCGCGGCCATAGTTACATTTGTATATAGCACAATGAGGAGAGAAATAAAAATTTTATGGATTGAATGTAAGGTAAAGAGGTTGTCTTTATTGTTGAAATAGAAATGAAATAGCAGTGGCCTTACATGTCCAAAGTGCTGGATCGCAGCTTTTGTTTTTTTCTCATGCGATGTCCTCTCCAACAAATCAAGTGGAAGAACAAGAATATTTTCATCTTGGAGGTCGGAGCACTCTTGAGGAATAAATGATGAAAAGAATTCAGCAGGTCACAACGAAGCAGGAATGAATGAAAATAAAACAAACTCAGGTGAAGTGCTAGAACCCTCGGTTTGAGAACAAAGGCTGGCGGCAAGTAAAAAGAAAATGACTCATTCTAATCAAAGTATTTGCAATAATATAACTGTGCTATACATGAACTCACAGGGTTTAAATGAGGGTATTGAATTTTTAAGTAGGCTCTCCTTTAGCCAGGCCATACGATAGCTTACAAAAATGAAAAAAATAAAAAGTCTTTCACCTAAACAGCGCTGTTTCACCCTCTTTAGCTCATCCTCACGGCGGGCAGAGAGGATGAGACGTGAGCCACACTTTGCCAGCTGGTAGGCCAGTTCTTCTCCAATCCCGCTGGAGGCTCCAGTGACCCACACCACCAAACCCTTCAGCTTTTTCTCTGGGTAACACAAAGACATAACTGTCAACAGGTCATTTAATATGCAAACACTTTAACCAACGTTCACCCCTTTTTGTGACCTTGACAGTGGTGCAAAGTAACATTTACTTAGGTTCAGTTTTTTACTCTGCTTGTCTATCTCCTTTTTACACGTGCTTCTGTTGATTTAGCCTTTGACAATAATAATCCCATTTTCTAATATAATGCAACACTCATGCATAATGAGTACACGTGCATAATGAATGTCTAAAATATCTGGCAAATAATATTTATTTACTTTAACGTGGCTATAATAGTGCATGGAGAACTTTTACTAGAACAGGTTTTACAATAAAGTAATTGTACTTTCTGCATTTTCAGTTTTTCCAAACTTAGTTCAAAATGTATGTAATTCGATTCCTACATAAAAAACGAGGAATCTGACCTTTCAAGAGCTCAGAGAAACATCGGGTCAATTTAAATTAGATGCGTCTTTACTGACACAGTTGTTGCAGCAGAACAAGCACAAAACCCCAACAACACAAACATAAGCACAGGAAATACGAGGTACACTGCATGAACTAAAACAAGAATAAAATGAGGAATGAAACAGCTGGTTATTGTAGAAAAGGTTCTGCCCACGTTATCAGACACCTTCCCTGCTAACAGAAACGGGGACGGGTTGGACGGACGCACCTGGCCTCGCGGACTCACCTGGTCTGTGTCCGCACAGACTCGCCCACAGCAGGGTGAGGTCTGCGTCCGCGACCAGGAAACACAGGAAGTGGATAACAACATAAAGTAGTGTAAAACAGCACAATGCAGACACGATGCAGCAGTCCATTTCTGATTATGAATAAGCAGTGTTATTACTAAACTAAAGCAATACTGTGTGACCGCCGTTCAACCGAAAACAAAACTGCAGCTAACGGGGTATTGCGTCACTTCCGCCCGGATATTTTCAAAGTTAAACTCGACGCTTGTGGATTTCAGAGGCTGCAGCTTCTGTACAGACATGTACAGACAACGACGGACTAGATTAAAATTTGAATAAAAGAGAGGAAAGGCGTGTCAATGCAGATACATCCATGCTCCAGGGCTCACTGGAGGGTTTGGTGAGTATGAAAACCATATAAATAAAATACTGCAACCTTTAGAGCCAAGTACAGCCTTTACAAGCCAGTTTTAGAGTCAGAAACAATCTGCTTAATTTGGACCTGTAAGGATACAACAGGACATCACGGGGGCAGAACCTCTCTAAGATACAGCTCCAAACATTAGATACCTATTTGTACCATCAGGTCTTGATTGGGTTTGTCTGTTTTATTACTTTTACTTAAGGGGCCATTCAGCCATAGCCTACCAATTAAGATCCAACATACAAAAATGAAATAGTAAAACCAAAGCCACAGAAACTTTTTCTGAGAGCCCAAGTAAGATTTTTGACCAACATGTCAGAGGGTGTTCTTTACCACCATTTCCATAAACCAATTGACATAAGAGCTTTAGATCTATTTAGTGATGTCTGTGACTGTCTCTTATGCTGAATGTCTTTTTGTTACATTTGGCTTTGTTTGCTTTTCCCTCAGTCTGCTACACTCAGTTCTCTCTTGTAAAAGGCATCAATCTTAAGCTTTTAATTCATAGGCGATACCCTTGGTTCTTCTTTCCTTCCTGAGGTAGTGTCTTTTTCTCTCTGTGGTGGGTGTGAATAGTTTTGCAACAATGAACTTCAACCACAACAGTTACACAGTGTTACACAGAAACCTGGTGCTTCTCTAACAGATATCATTGTTTCAAAACCAAAGTGTTGTTCAGAACAAGGATCATCCTGACCTTGTTCAAATATGCAGTGGTGCAAAACATAAAGCATTATATATCCAAAAGCGAAATGGAAATATTTCTTCAGGGCCTTTAAAGTTGCAATAACTCACAGATCAATGGCGAAAGAAAATGAGAAGTTAAGAAATGTGACTATGACTCTGAAATCTATGAAGACAGTGACAAATTGTTCTGCAGAAGAACTCTGAAGAATATTACTATATAAGACACAGTAGCACATAAAACATTAAGTCTGTAAATCATCTCACATTCATCACTGATGAGCAAGAGTGTTTCTTAGCATCAAGGTTACTCCTGAATGATGCATTTGTTGTTTGTTGAAAAGGGCAGCTAATCACATACAGTTTTAATTTTCTTTTATCTTGAGTATAAAAACTAGAGACTAGAGACCACAGAACAGTAACATGGTAATTAATTTTATTCCTTGTTAGCATTTACCACTGAAGACACTCATGACCTGATGTGCTCTCAATGTGCCCTGATGTGTTTTTGTGAATGTGGTGGTTTAGCAATCAAGAAGAGTTTATATTCTAAAACTGTAAACATATGATTATTCATTTATATACTGATTCCAATATATTTAGTCTTGATATACCCTTTGACCATTTTAAATCTCATTTTGATCAGGCTGTGATAATCAGTTAATTGCAGGTGCGTTTTTAGACTTCACTCTAGTTTCAAGTTTCATTGTCTTTGCTTGTTTGTTCATCCATAGTAACCGTGTACTCACAACAGTAGCACTGAATGGAAAAATGCATGCTGCTTCACATATAGGTGAAGAATAAGTCTATTGTGTTAAAGCATTGTTAAAATCTTAAGATTCAAGAATTTATTGCCATGTGCACAACAATTACTTTTTAATCATTTGAAAGAAAATCTACAAAAGAAAAATCTAATAAAAATGAATAATAGTACTAAAGGAGTAAAATGAAATATAGATCTAAAATATGAATTATAGAAATATAACTAAACAGAGATATACATCAGAATGCTGTTGACGGTGGATGTAAAATGATTATAAGGTGCAGGGGGTGCAAACTGTGTGGCACTCCTGAGTCGCCACAGGTCTCAATAACAACAATTTTCCAGACTGTCATCATTGGACCATAAACTCAATCCCCATTATGTTACCTCAGTATGTGATAGATAGTGATTTAACAGATAGTTATTAAAATTAAAATCTTTGGGTTAAATCTTATAAAAGAAAAGATCAATTTTGATATGAATAAATCAGTAATAAAGAACAGGGCACGGGTATCAATATGGGTGCCTATGGAGAATATAAACATGTTTCACCCTTTTTCTTCAATTTTACAAGAGACATTGAGACAACTGCGCAGTGCATCAGTCATTAAACAGAAAGCTTCTCTAAAATAATATTTCTCAGGAAACATCTGATCAGAAAATGTGTAAACAAGCCTTAGGATCATATGCTCATTTGGACTTATGACTATATCAGGGATGGCATGTTCTTGTCTTCGCTGTGCTGCAGCCTGAGCAGCCTGAGCAGCCACAACTCTTCAGGGATGATGTCAAGTTTATAACTTGCCACATCTGGGTCCTGCCTCTGTCTCTATACCATGTAATGTGTTAAGGAGACGTGTCTTAAGTTGAGTCTTCATTTTCCTGCAAGATTATACCCACCTGTAGAAGAATGGCATATCAGAGGCTTGCAATTAAAAGCAGATGATGTCATTATTATGTATTTGTTTCTTTGTGGAGTCATGATTTACTTCATATAAAATTAAAGCAAAAAACTTGTCTCTTGCCACTTAATCTCTGAAATACCAACACTAAAAGATTTGGATCCAACTGATGATTCAGACTAAAAATCCATAAAGATGATGGGTTATTAATGAATTGTCTAAGTCGATTTATTTTTATATATAGCTGTGAGTTGTGAAATCCATTTAATTCAGCCCTCCACTTTGATTTGTGTCCACTGTTACTGATATTTTAACTTTGTAACTTTGTAATTTGTTATTTTTTTCAGACTAAATTAGTTGTTGTAAATCATTTTGGATAATAACATCACGACAGAACCAAATAATTGAGCCTCTACAGGGTGACCCAAAAAAAAGTTTACACTGCCATAATACAACTTAAATGCCATGTTTATTCATCTTAGAATTAGAATTTAATCACAAATTATACATTATTGTAAAGAACATGTACAGTACACTCTATTTTTCAATGTGTCCTCCCTTAAGTGTCACAACAGCCTCCAGGCGCCTGCGGAATGCTTGACAGGTCTTCTTT
>JAOXYL010000113.1:12339624-12364460 GCA_028564955.1 Terapon puta | reverse complement strand
CCATTGCAGATTACACACCGTTTGTAAATAAGAGTTTTTCCAATATTGCCACTTCCCTATGAACCCTAAAAAAACCCTAAACCTGAAATGGACATGTCCTTCAGTAGATTGGAATGGGTTTCAAAGTCTGAAATTGGCTTTGTGTCTTGGGGTCTGTGTTTTAAATACACCATATCTCGTGTCAAATCAGTTACATACGGACATGTGTAAGTAAAGTCAGTCAGGATTTTGAGTGAACATTATTCCTGTTATTACATCATATTGGAAAAATAGGATTGTTCTTGAAGAATTTCAATGAATCATATACAAATATTTACTTCTCAAAATATTGTGTGTTATGAATCATTTTCAGATTTTACAAATGCATATGGTTACTTGTAGTTTGGTGTTAAAGGTGCTAAAATCAATACTACACGATACGACTGGTTCCTTTTGAGTAGCTGATACCCAAGAAATAGACCCAGCAAACAAAGTACATCTGATCCCTGTCAGCCAAAGAGCAACAAGTGTTTTCTTGGTGTGTTCTTTCTTGGCAACATCGTAAGTGAGGCATTCATAAAATAAAATAAAAAAAACCTACAACAAAAAAATTGAAATTATGGCTGTGATACACAAGTATCTCTATCAACTTCTGGATTTAAAAAAAAAGGATTTTATTTTTTAAATAATCTGTCAGTCTGTATCATGATTTAATGTGTCCAGCTCTTGATAGAGATCTCATGATGTAGAGCCAGAGTCTGAAGGGGTTTTTCCTTCCTCTCTCTTTTATCAAGGACTCTGCGTCCACAGACGACATGTGGTAACACAACCTCCTACCACTAACACAGCATAGAGTTTACAAACCACCATCCTCTCAAGACCCACAGCAGCTCAGCTCAGCAGTCTGTCTCTCCGTCACTCTGAGCTTTTGGTTTCTAAGAAGGGAATTTCATGGGAGGAGGAAGAGGAGGAGGAGGAGAAGGAGGAGGAGGAGGAGAAGGAGAAGGAGGAAGAAGAGGAGTTGCATGCACACAAACCTGGAATAGTGCAGCACCAGTCCACTCTGGAGTTCAGGATCCCCACCGTCTTGTCTCCCCTTTTATGTTCACCCACCTTAATACTCTCCTCTAAAGTAATCCATAACAAGTGAGTCCACAAGGTCTTCTTTCTTTTTGTTAAATAATCAGCTTAAGTAGTAAGATTTTTTTGCTGTAATTAATTTGATTCACATTTCCTTGTGTGTGTTTGTATATTTCTGTTTTTGTGAAGTGCAATTGTCCTGTACAAACAGCCTGTATTTAATGCAGCTTGATTTTAAGTTAAAAAATGAAAGAAATGAAAAAGAGAACCTTTTATGCACTATCTGCCTTTTCCTGCTCTTCTGGAATTGTAACAAATGTCTATTCAGTGAATATTTCTGCTTGTCCTCCAGGCACAATATGTCTGCGCTTTTACTTTTTTTTTTTCTGTTTCTGTTTTTTTTTTTTTCTTTCAGTTAGTCTATGCTCCTTTTAAGAAACGGGTAAATTGTATAGTTGACAGCACAGTAAGCTCTCTATATCAAACCATTTAAATCCTAATTATTTTTCCCTATTTTTTTTTCTTTTTAATTGTATTTTATTTTTGTAAGTGGTTTCCTGTACATGCTCAAATAATAATGGCAAAATGTTTCACAGTCACTTTGGAAGTGTGAGGTGAAAAAATAATCCTTTTTTTTTTCATTTCTTTGAGGCATCTGATGATAAAACGACCCCTGTTAACACATTTGTCTGTGCGACTAGATACTTGCAAGCGTGCGTGGGTGCTTGTGTGTATGTATGTGCGCACGTCAGTCAGTGTAAAGGCAGATCTGTATGTGCAACTGTAATTTGAATTTGCTAAGGGTGGTTCAGACAACAGACCAGGCTGGAGTTTAAGGGAATTGCTCTCCCAATGCTTACCCATCCTCTGCCCTTTATTTCAGCGATTGTTCCATATCAACCCAACATAGGCTCTCACTACTACTTATTCCAAAAAGCTTTGGATAACAGAGTTTACATGCTGTTACGCTATTTGAACAAGCTATATATCAGAACTATACTGTAACCTGAGATGACACAAATAGTTCAATTTACCCATGGTGTGCAATGGTTTGCAGCTACACATCTGTATGTGTCATATTTATCAGTTTCTAAACATTTATTGTTACCAGTGCCCACTGTGGGTGCCATATGATTTATAATCACTTACTTCAGCTTTATCACAGCCTATGCCAAGTTTGTTTTTTGTTTTGTTTTTTTTTTGTTTTGGTTTTTTTTTTGTTTTCGTGAGTTTCCGTTTTTGTATGTGGTACAGATAGATTTTTAGCTTCTACCTTTAACATCTGATGATTTGACAGATGTGAACAGTTTAAGCACTATTTTAGAGAAAATCACCCATTACCAGTCTGATAATAGGAGAAACTGTTGACTCTACACATGGGTTTTATTTGGACATTCAAACCAAGAACAAAGCCGCTAACTGCAATGAGTTCTTGTGGTTCTATAGCACCTTTTTTTATTCCCATCGGTTTTGCTCTGCTCACAGCCCTCCCCCACGGCACCACAAGCCAGAGCACAATACAGTTTGCTGCTATAGTGTAGGATCTGTGGGTTGATTTTTCTTTCCCCCCAGTTAATTCCCCTTCTGAAAGGATGACTAGTCACTGACTAAATCTGTATTTAACACACATACACAGTAGATATATTTCTTGAAGAGAAATAGTTTTATTTCAGATTTATTTTCTGCCTTTTTTTGGGGGGTCTAAAATTGCATTGTTGGAAATTTATGTATGTATATATTTTTGACTTTCAAGTCTTTCAAGGAATAAATCATGTCGCTTGAGTTTGTTTTTTTGCCATGGACAAAATGTGATTCTGGTTTGTGTTGGGATGGTTAGTTGAATTTTTGTTGTGTTTTGATAAACAAAGGTTTCCCTCTAATCACTTCACTCCAACACTGAGGGATCTGAACTGTTTCATTTCTATGATACACAATAACAATGTACTAAATTTGTAATTCTTTTATCAAAATGACAATCCTAACTATTTCACCACACTAGGGTCTGTGGTGAGAAGCAAAGTATTAAACCTTTAACAAAACACAGACCTTAACTTTGAATCTAGTCTTAAATTAGCTGTTTTATATGTTTTTGTGGCAAATAGGCCAAAGACCACTCAAATTATGTAACTGCAACGTCTATATACCACAAGAAGTAATGGTATAAAGGAAAACCCTGTGAAGATGGGAAAAAATGACACTTTTTCTTACTATTTGGCATTTAAAGGTACTCTGTGGAGTTTTTGACCACTGGTGGTGCTGTAGAGCTATTTTGATGAGTGAATGTTTGCTGTATGAGCGTGAGCACAAACCTGCAAAAGAAAAGCATGTGGTGATGTGAAGCCCTCTTCTACTGACTACTAGGTGCAGTACTGTGCATATTATGTGTTAATGAACTAATAGAAGCCAATGTGACCGTAAGCTGATACAAAAAGACTTTCAAAACTGAAAAAGCCTTTGAAAGTATTGTGTGAGGTATGGAATAGCATTGGACATGTTTGTTAGGCCTTACAAAGACACACAAGTTAAGTTTTTGATAAGTGATTGTGAACCCAACTTTGTTACAGTGGAACCTCATTCGGGTACCTTTAAACAGCCATTTACCGGAAAAAAAAAAAGACATGAATAACAACATAATTTGGTAGATTTCCTGTTGAAGACTCTAAACATGTCTTAAAGGGAAATTGATTTCTTTGTGTGTGATTTTGCATGAAAATGTGGTTTTACTGATTATTCCATCCCAGTTTAAAAAAAAAACTAAATTGCAACAAAAAAACAAACAGCAGAATAGTGAAACATTATTTAATCCACGTTTTTGCTTTAAAACTACAGTATTGTACTTCTACAACACTTACCAATACTTGCGAACCTACTAACAAAAACAAGTCAGCTTATTTGGTGTCTATGAGAAAAAAAGCCTTTTTTTTTTCTTTAGAGATTTAATCTGTAAGCTGTTTTGTTTTGCGCTGCATTGCTTGTATTCGTTAAGTGAATGCACTAAATGTATCTTATCAAACAGCTTTCAGTACCCAGCTGCTTGTTGCAAACCTGGTAGGTGTTGATGACTCTTAAAGCAACATTTCATGTCATTTTTCTCTGAGGTTAATGAGGAACAAACAATATTTCTTTGTGTCTCAAGGCCACTGATACCCCCCGCCCCACACCCACACATACACACACAGCCAGGGGCTAGCTTGCATTGCCGCAGAAAGTTAAGAATCCATCCTTTAGTGATGCAGATTTATCGCCCATCCCGCAGGATGAAAAGTGTAGAAATAAGCTTTTTAATATTCAGAATTGCAGCAGCTGAATGTTAGCAGCTATTGACGGTGGCTTGGCTGCTCTTTGTACCATCTGAATTTTTGATAGAAATGGTCTCATATTTCCATCGCAACCCTGTAGCTTCCTCATCCCCAACAAAAGGAAAGAGAAAAAAAATCCCAGCATCTATTCTCCTTGTTTAATTTTCCATGAACTGAAATACCTCATAACATTTATAGGAAGCGGTTTTGTGTTGTATAGATTCAAACTGTTCAAAAAGCAGATCACGTGTGGACACTTAAATGAAAGTAGTTTTCTTGTGCCCCCCCTCACCCCCTTACAACTTGTCGTTTTAACACTGATCTATTTGAGTGGGATATGCCTGTTCTCATGTACAGTATTTGACTTTTGCTGATGTTAACAAAACAAGTAATGACAAGTAAGTAATGAAAGTGGCTACTGCAAATGACGGCTTATTTTTAGTCACTTGGAACACTATGGGCCTTGTCGTATAAGCTGACCCCACCCACCCACTAAAACAACACCCTTAAATGCTCACTTGTGTAATTTCACCACCTTGTGTGACGCTCCCTTAGCTCAAATCTAGAATCGTATTGAGAGTTCAGGGTTTTAGAAATGTAAGATGTGTGAGAAAAATAGGTTTGATTAAATGACAATAGTCATATGCACTGATCATCTGTATAATCAGCTTTTTTTTTCCTTCCTTTCTTTTTTTTTCAAAAAAATCGTTATTGTAGAAAAAAAAGATTATAATGCTATTTACAGAGTTACCTTTGGTTGCCTGGAATGCATCCTGTATATTCTTGTATGGAGGACTACCTGGCAAAAGTCTGAAGAGATTTTAAACGCTTGCGCCCTCTTGTACATATTGATGTACCTCAGTTGTGGCGTTTACTGTGTGACCCTTGGCAGTGCTGGTTTATTTGTCCCCTCACAGGGCGACCTGAGCCTCACTCTGCTGACCTTTTTCAGCTCATAAATAAGCTCACCGATTTGCCTTACCCAATCTCATGTTGCCCCCTAAAATACTTCAAAAAACACTATGAGGAGGAGTGATGCTTCCGACATTACACTCTTGTAGATCCAAAACTGTCCCAATGTAAGGGTACGTAAGCTATCGACAAAGTGACTTTGTCCTGGTTGTCACAAGGTACAACTTTTCAACCATCACTGGTTTGTTTGCTATTTCCCCCCTCCCCCATGTTACCTTGTTGAATCTCGGTCTTGAAAGCTTATTTAATTTTTCACTGCAGATGATGTCATACTTTTAACAAATGCAAGTGTTTTAACATCGTAACCTCATAAGCATTCAAAATGTGCATACATACATTCATGTCTGCTATATTTATGGTTACATTCAAGAATAGCTTTAGAGTGCTGTAGATAAATATTGTCAATGTTGATTCAAATGCTTCTCAGAGGCCTCTGTGAGTGATTTTACAAAGTTCAATAACTGTATATTTTGTATTATGTTTTAGCTCCAAAGGAATGGCAGAAAAAAAGAAAATGTTTAAAAAAGCTTTGTTCCCTGAACTAAATTGTACTATTTGTGTTGTCGATTGAACAAATTGCATTCCTTGCTTGTGAATTGATGCATTTCTCTCCCTGCTCCTTAAATTTTCTCCCCTTCTTTCCTTCCTTTCTTTCATTTTTTAGCCTTTGAAGTTTGAATAAAATTTCTAGTTTGCAGAATGTATTACTAAATAAATGGGTTGTCATCTTGTACCTCTCATTTAATCACTTTTTATCTATTCGGGCCTGTTGCACAAACTGTACCGACTGTAAAGGGGAAAAAGAAACGCGACATAAAGACACAACTACAGTGTGTACGAAGGCTACATTATGCGACTCAAGGGTGAAAAGCCAGGGTTGAATGGATGGTGTAAAATCCGAACATGCTTGTTAATATCAAGAAATGACAGGTTATGTAATGCTATCTGTTGGAAAATACAACTCCAATATGCAGTGCAGTGAGTTTCAGACTCATCGGGGCATTAAGAAATAGAAATAGATCTGCTGCACACTGACAACTATTTACATGTATGTATGTAATGCAGCACAGGCTTTTTATTTGGTGCACAAGGAAATGCCCGGTGGTCTTTTAATAACAGAAGTTCCTTTAAGAATACATCAAGCTATTTTGATGGAAACCACAGAATCCTTGAAGACTTGTCCAACATTTCGCCGTCTTTTGTCTGCTGAATGGTGTTACCTGTTTTCCAAGTTCTTCTTCTCCTTTTTTTTTAAATCCAAAAGTTCACACTTGTTAATGTTGTATTACCATTTATACTCTTATACTTTGTTGTTTATGTCAGTGTAATGGGATTTTAATTGGACAAAGAAATGTCATTTCAGGCTGTCAGGAAATACCATTGCTATTTGATAAACAAATTAAAATTGACTTTTATCATGAAGTAGACAGAATATTTTGTAATCCAGATGTTAGAAAAGTATTTAAGGATTCTGTGGAAACCTTCAGAACAGCTTAATCTTCTTAAATAAAATTCGAGGTTTTCCAAACATTGCTGTGTTATAATTTTCCTGAGAATCAATACTGAGCTCTTTGTCTCAACTGTAATCGTAAAAGAAGTGAGGCACTACCTCGTGATCCACATTGGACCTCATCGCTGTGACGTGGCGCTTCAGTTTGTGTTCAATAATCAACCGGCCCTTGCACCGCTGCATGCTTTAAGCCCCACTCAAGCACAGAGGTAGTTGTTGACTTATCCGAGTGTGGGGAGTCGCGCCTGTCTGCCCGCTTTTCCTGTCAGTGTGCGGTGAGTGCATGTGCAGGGCTTGAGCTCGGAGGATGGGTCGGGGCAGTCCACGGCCACCAGGATTAAGAACCATGGGAGGGATTACTTTAAATGTCAACATAATGTCACGAGCTGTGTTAGAAGGTCAAACGTTCAAACGGTGCTCAGTGGCGAGCAGTTAATAGATCAGGTACAATTTGGATTGTTGTGGCTCCTGTGATGAATTGACTAGCGTGCTGAAACAAGCCATTTTTGGAGATGTTTTTGTGTGTGTGTATTTTTTTGAAAAGATGCTGAAGCAAGGTCGCATTCATTATGCAGTTTCAAGTTTGTTTTGACACTCCAAAAACTCTTAATGCGACTTAATTACATCTAAGTGCACGTTTTACAGATAGTGTCCTCTCAGCGAGCAGGTGTCAGTTTGTAGATGTGGAGCATGCTGTCCTCACTGCTACAGCTCTCTCTCTCTTTACTCAGTTTCTGACTGATCGATGAAAAAACAGCATCCTAATCAGGCAGTCAGCTAGCCAGAGGGGGGCAGTGTTAATAGCCGAGACAGATTAGGAACACCAGCTGTAGCTCTCTCACTCAGGCAAATAGTCCTCAGAAAGTTAATTGATGGGCACGTTCAGGGTTTATTTATTAAGCAGATGTTGATGGCAGCTTTTAGCTGCATGAAATGAATGAAAACAGCATTTAACACTGGTCTCTCAAGGTGTCTAAGTCAAAACCTCCTGAAGATTGAGCAAATTCACCATCCAAATATTTGCTGTCAACGGTCATTGCCAGTGTGTTGCTGCACTTTTAGCTTCTTCGTGTTAAATGTGTTCCCTATGTTGCTTTGGGAAGCCCCCCCCCCTCACCACACACACACCCACACACACACACACACACATACACACACACCACCACCACCACCTACCCTCTCCCCCTTTGAGCCATTTGCATGTTAGAGCTGCACAAAATGTGACTCATTAGATCCCGGGCCACCTGTGCACCCCTAATGAATCACACTGCCCTTATATTCCCCCACATCAAAAAAAAAAAAAGAGAGAGAAAGAAGAAGCGTCGGCAGGGGCCATCATCAAATGGAGCTGGCTCGTCATCTGCCTGCCATTGTTTAGCGCATGTCATGCTCTGCTTCTCATGGCGGAAAAAACCATTTGAGCTTGACTAATGCAGCCATGCAGACGCAGCAGTAAGAGGTGGGGGTGGTAGGGCACACCGCATACTCTGTGTGGATGGTCTCCGCACTGAGGTCACTGAGCTCCACATTTGCTAATTTGCTTTGGAGTGCACTTGGAGCCAGATTTTTCAGGGTTGCTCTGTGAGCAGGAGGACAATCTTTACCCCCCACCCCCCTCTTTTTTTTTTTTTGATTGAGCTGAGCACAGAAGCGGAGAGCGAGGGATGGGATGTCTGTCACGGGTGCTTTCCTGGATGGGACGTAGCTCGATAGGGATCAAATCCAACATTTACCCTGGTCTCTGACGCTGTCGCTTCTCCCCCCACCCGCCATGCTTGCCTTCTCCATTTCCTCTTTCTGTGAGTGTTCTTGTTGCCCAAGGTCAGATTGTCACAGAGAGCGCAAGCTTTTCTCACTTGGTTGCAGCGATTCAATGAATGGGTGTGTACAAACAAGCATATCAAGCAGGGATGACATGCGCCCACCTCCCCCCTCGCGCCCTCATCTCTCTCCTACAGACATCAAATATGTCCTCCCTGCTTCCTCTGCTACAATCTCTCTCTCTCTCCCTGTCTCTTTTTCTCTATCTGTCTCTCCCTCTGTCTCTCACTTGCTCTTGGTGGGAGTGAGTGTCCCTCCACATGAGGTGGGTTACACAAGCTGCTGCCCTGGGAATCCCGGGCCAGCTCATTATCCCGCACCCCTGAGACACGGCTCACTGTAAATTAGGACATCAAACGACGCGGGCTTGTTAGAGAGCCACAGATCCGCTCATTAGCATCAGCACCTTTCCTTGTTAGAGCCCGTATCAGCATTTCGCTCCCACCGCCGCGTTGTGTGCTGTCATTCCTGCGCGCTGACTAGAAGGTTTAGGATTAATGTCAGCTCTAGCCAGCAGGTCAGCACTGTTGTGGTTCAGATGCGCGGCTGATTGATCAGTGGTGGCGGGAAGCTGTGGAATTTGTTGACAGCTGCCCACTATCCCCACCGCTCTTATCCATATTTCATTGTGGTGTGGAAGGGAGAGGGAGGAAAAAAAACCCTCTCTCAGAATAACTCGTCTGGCAAGTGACTAGCCGGGTGTCACAGCTACAAGGGACGGACAAAATAACTGGAACCTCCTTTAAAATATGACATGATGGTCTACAGTAAGCCCATTTAGCTGACTCTAAGGTCAGTTTGGTTAAACTTTCTTTCTCTTTGAAATTCCGTTTATATTTTAATTAAATCTCCCTATTACATTTTGCCTTCAAACAGAATTGATGCCTGGATTATGTGCAAAGGGAACGTGGATTTCATGGATTTCTTTTTTTTTTTTTGATTGATGAAGTCTTTTATATACCTCCAAGTGTGTCACTTTGACATGGGAGACCAGGTTGAGCAGAGTCCTGTGTGTTGAGCAGAAAGACCTTGTTTTGTATTTAAAGCCACAGTGGGCCTTTTCTGTATTAAACCAGACTGCAATATGCTCCAAGTGGCTAAACATAAGCTAGAAATGTGTAATCATAAAAAGATCTGGTATTTTTGTGTGTAAGAAAAATGAATACGTCACCAGTGGACGTTACGAATACGTTCAGTATAAACATTTCTGCATTAGGTACAGGAATGTAATCCGTTCTACAGTATGCTTCCTTCAATGTGTACCTGCTGATTCACGTTACGTGTATAGAAACGTCATGTCTCTGGTACAGGGTTGGTGTCAGGGCGTCTCATCCTCTGCTACTTTATTTTTTGATGATTCTTTTTTTAATCCGGTCTCTTGCAAGTCACCGAACCTTATGCAAATGCAATATTTAAATCACTGCACTGGAGCAGCCCTTTAAATCTGACTATCAAAAATCGTGTTTAACAACGACATAGGGATTAAGATGTATCAAGATCCCCGTGTGGCTTACAGCATAGTCCCTATGTCGTTGTTAATTAAAACAACCAGCATTTGAATTGCTTTTATTTTACAGGACCACAAAAATGGTCACTGAGGTCTCAACAAAAACATGCAGGGTTGACCGCTAATCTGAAGACAGTTACAAAGAGATGTGATTCAGTTTTTTCAGTAAGACAGGTTAAATTCAAGATAATATGGTTTTCTTAAGCGTAATTTCTCAGAAGTTAGGCACTGCTACAGGCATACAGTATTTGTTTTGTACCTTTGTGGCTGTCTTCTGTCAATCGATGCCAGCAATTTTCTTCATTACTCAGTTTGTCTAAGACCAACTATTGTCCTTTAAAAAAAATGTATCGATGCGACTGATAGCAAATTGTTTTTCTTTTGTCACCACGCAGCCGTTTCTTATTTCCAGCGTGTCCTCTCGTCTGATGGAAATGTTCATGACTGTCTGTAGGTGTCTTGTCATCGTCCCATCTTCATTGGGCCCTCAGCCGTTAATGGCTGGTTGTTTTCTCCCCCCGCTCACAAGGTGTCGGTCTGTTTTTGTCCGCGCCGATCTGTCTTTTTCTATCTCCTCTGCATGCTGCGTGACATGTGGTCGCATGACGCCAATGGGTGATTGAGTCATTCCTCCCGCATGCCGTCACTTCACTTAATCTGTGTCTGTAAACTTCACTTCATCTGCACTCCTGCTCTTCTCCTCCCCAGGACCCCGACATCCTCTTCTTCCGTGGTTTCAGCTAAAACAAGAACTAATCAGAGGATGTCAAGCAAGCATTCGTTGCCTCGTATTTGTCCGCCAGCATAACTAAGAATCTACTCTCACTGCATTGTCTATTGAAGGTGGTTTTCATTCACATACACATCTGATATACCCAACTAGTCATTCTCCATATGGTTTTACTCATTTACACTTATCTTGGCCATTGTATAACATCATCCCAAACAGTGGCTTTAATACTAATTTCAATATCATGCAAGACACTGTGCAGGGATGGGAATTTGCGTAGTCTCTGATCTGATCATGAAAATGTTAAATTAATATGAAGCAGGGACTAAATTGCATGATAACTAGCAGGTAGATGGACACATCAATCACAGCAGTCGATATTTTACTCTTTAAACCTAATCGAACCCCGAGAAAGGCCCAGGCTGGATTCAAAGATGAAATTATTGATGAATTTATCAAACATTTCTCCTTCCTCCTTATCCTTTGTCCCTCTACCAACCAGTGCTGCAAAGTCGACGTTAACAGTTTAAAGATTGTGTTATCAAACGTGGTGTAAAGATGCGTGAGGACAGCGCAGAGGCCCGAGGCTCCGAGAGTGAGGCAGTTAAGCAGTACGAACCTGTGAAATTCACCACGGCCAAGGGAAAATCATACTCGACAGCATCATCGTGGCTGGGTGGAATTAAGGAAACGATACCTGCCGTGAAAGATTTGCCCCACGAAAGCTTAATGTACAAAAGACTGCATATGGAGGCGCACAGGTGGCGATCCTACATCTCGCCCTGTCATGGCTGGAAAAGCCCCTCGCCTTTTTCAAATCTAGTTAATACGACACTGATTTAGCCGTTGCTGTTGAAAGCTTTATTTTATTTTAGTTTGCATTCTCTCATAAGTTTTCTTTGTTCGTGATCAGATCAGAGCTTCCTTCAGCAAATGGTTAGTCATTTTGGTTGACTTTGGTGTAAATTTCCATCCCTTTACAGCGTAGCGCCAGTAAATCCCCTTTTAAAGGAACCAAGCCGCAAATTGTGATTGTAATAATAATTTTTGCGTGACTCTCTGTAGCTGCAGCATCAACTATAGCTGCTGTGTTTGCCACTCTTGAAAAGTCATCATCTTTCTTATATTGTATTGCATCCAGTCTGCATTGACATCAGGATAGGGCCTTTTGAAAACTATCTAACACCATTATATGTTAACTAAAGGCTTTGAGCTCCATCCATGCTGCCAGTATATTTTAACTCAAGAGGAATCAAGTGGACGGTGCTCCTCAAAATTTCTTGGTCCATCACTCAACTCTGTGGTGCTTTTGTCATCTGCTGACCTCATCTCACCTTCCTCTTCGCTGAATGGTAATCAATGGTGCTGAGCGAAGTCGCTTCCTCTAAGGCTGTTTCTTACATTTGAACAGGTAGCTGGGGTTTTTATGTTCCTGCTGCTACGACTACATATTATTTTGCCAACGCAGCCTGCGGACCAGCACTTGTGAGTCCAAATGTTAACTCTGAACTGTACTGTATAACTCCAGGCAACTCCTGTGCCCTAAAGAGCGAACAGGAACACCTCTGAGGATCTCAGGTGGCAAAAAAAAATGTTCTGTGTGAAATCTGTGTCCGTGAATAAAACCTTGAACTCTGTTGCTGTGACTGTATTGTATGTTTTGCCTTTACAAGCGTTCAGAAGTGTTTTAGGTCAACAGCGAATGACATTTCATCCTTTAAGTGACATCTAAGAAACTAATTACCGTCAGCGTCCTCATCATTATCTACCTGTATATCCCTCATCTTGCTTTACACGGGCGCACTCGTTCTCATATAAGGCGCCACAATTAGCCTTAATTAAGCAGACTAAGAGAAATGAAAAGGTCAGGAACTGAGAGGCCTTGCTATGACGCTTCACTTCTCTGAATGAATTTACACGCAAGTTTTCATCGCGGCGGAGTACTGAGTGAATAATAAGCTACACTAAATGTCAGCCTTAAAGAATATTGGCGGCATGTCACTGAGCTAAACTGTGTTATATTCATTAAGCTCTCTAAATGTATATGCTCGTATGTGCCACACTATAACAGCATATTACGTATGAACCATGTCGTCTCACGGCCAGCAAAAAAAAAAAGAAAGAAAAAATGTGTTCGGTATCTTTGTTACAATTATATAAGTCACCACACTTGTTAGATAAGAACTAATCTACATCCATTTAATCACTTTTTGGCTTTGTGGGAGTTTTTATTTATTTATTTTTTGGATTCGGTTTGCAGTTTTGATGAAAGAAAATCGCCCTGGCTGAATCCCCGCATTAATCATTCGTTTTATTTTGAACGCATAATGAAACATTTTATCATTTCACACCAAAAAGCAGATTGAGTTTCTTTGGCGAGATCAGGCTGCAGTCAAGCCCTTGATGCCAGGAAATTAAAAATTCTCTTCATTTTTTTGCTTCATGGTGTGAAACCAAGACACCTTTCAATCCATACAGTTTCCTTTATCAGAGGATTGCCTGTACAGTATATAGGCCTATGTGAATTGGAAGGTCAGAGTGTGCCTGTAGGTTTTTTTTTTTTTTCAGCTTCAGCCTCATAATAATGCTGAAATGGAATTGGAATTGGCGGCAGCATCATAGAGAGAAGGGTTGTATAAATGGTATTAAGTTAGTAGGAAATGTACCTCCACTCTTCAGCGTGTCATCCTTTCACACATGCCCCCACTACATAAAGTATTTGATATAGTACAAAGAATTTGTCTTTTGAACTTATGCCTGTAGGCAGACAATAAACTCAATATAACAGTTAACATTTTTCTCTGTAGAAAAGCAGATATTGTTTATTTTTTTATATATTTTTTTATGTGATTTACTTGAACACAGTTTCAGTGTTGCGGTGCTTTTCTTAATGACATTCATCCATTTGAGACACTGCTGTTGGAAAGAGTTTTAGATTTGTTTGTTTGTTTGTTTTACTGTTTTACAGAATCCATTAGGCAAATATAAGGAAGAAGACCTGACATCTGTGTGATTTTAAATCATTTTTGGTGTCTTAAACTGAATTGCATCCAGCTGACTCCCACGTGTGTCTTGTTGATGAGCTATTGTGCAAACAAACTTCGACAGAAGATTATTACTGCAGTTTGAAAATCTCATTCATTCGTCAGCATTTGCTAAATTTCATGTTGGACTTAATGCAAAACCAACAAAAGGTGCACAGTAAAAGCTGCATTAGTACAGGGATGTAAAGGCTTTTGCTTGTCACTGCAAAACCTTTAGTATGTGAATATTTTCATGATTGTATCCAAATGTAGGTTTTAATTGTAAAGAAGTGGCTCCGCAAACTGAATGCACATGTAATTGTATGTGTGACCCTGTTCAGAGACCCATACTGACAGAGCATGACTTTCTATATTGTTCTTCTATATCCTTGGTATAATAAACTGCATGGGTTCATGGAGGGGGTGGGGGGTGGGCAGCCTTGGTTGGCAAGAGATTCTGCACCATTCAGCCACATAAATGGCCCTTTTTCCCCTCTGCAGCAGCAGCAACAGCAGCCATTGAGGCATCTTCTGACTTTTCCTGCCCAAACTGGAAATTATTATTAGTTTGTCAATGACGATCACTCCAATTTGGCCACAAGCCTCTTTGCTGGGTTTTGTGAAAGGGTTTCCTCATTCACCACCATCTATGTGTGAGGGAAACTACAATTTTGGACCATTTGTCACTGGAATAAAGACGCACGTTGTTGTCCGAGCCTCATACACAAACACAATTCATCAACAGGTGTGGGGGGAATTCTCTCTCTCTCTCTCTCTCTCTCTCTCTCTCTCTCTCTCTGCAGAAGGATGTTCGGGTCGGAGGGTGTGTGGGGTAAAGAGTGAGAGAACAAAAGTCGCTGGCAAGGGACATTGAGCGCACAAGAGGATTTCCTCACTCAGCAGAGGAAAGTAGAGAAGAGCCCCGATACAGCTGACTGTGCAGAAGCGTTTATTCAGCTGAATTAATTGGTCTTGTTTGCTTGATAAATATTATATGTGACAATTATCAGTGAAGTCACGTCACGTATAAGCGTGTGTCTGAATGGCCCCCCATATTTCACATTTACCTTCACAGACAGTTTTCGTTCAGAAACCTACATATGCAGAATATCGTCACTTGGTTTTGACTTTTTTTCCATCAGCACTTAGCCTATTGAGGGCTGCTTCTTAAAGGCTGCACAACCTGTCTTTTACAATGAGTGGGGGCTACAAAAGCTCATGTTAAAGTACCACATATGCACTGAAAACCATTCATGTGAAATCTTAAAATGTACTTTAAGGAAAGATTAAAGTTGCAGCTTTGGCTTGCTAAGGTGTGACTTGAATTGGGGAGGAAGATAATGGGGAAGGCAGATGAAGACGTATTAGTGGTATGTTGATTTATAATGGTTTTTTCTTTAATCTCTTTGATATCTTTCATTTGAGAGTTGGGATGCTTGGCCTTGCCATCAGCATTTTTTTTTCCAACATCATGCCTCAATCCCCTTGAAGGATGTTTTATGTAAAATATGCTTTTTGTACCCTGGAAAGACATTTAATCAAGATTAACCTTGGTATTTTAGTAGCCAGTGGTCTAGCTTTGTGAGGTTTCATAATGGAAGACAATTAAGCACTACTTTCAGTGCTGAAGATCTGCTCTTGAGGAAGAAAAAACATATATTTATAGTAAGAATTTTTTTTACAGGTTTTTAAAGGACTTGCAGAGAGAAATTTCTTTTTATTTCTTTTTCTCTCTCTTTTTTTTAAACGGGGTTTATCATGGACCATGTTATGTTGAATAGCCTGACCTAGGCCTATAGCCTGTAAGTTGACTTTTCAGCTGCAGGAAGAAAAAAAAGCAGACTTTATGTTGGGGAAGAAAATATTGCATATTATTGGACATACATTAATAAGAAAATGTCCACTTTATTGAGCAGGATAATGCGGATCTTTTTTGTTTTTTCTATTTGGACGAACTTGATCGATTGAAGACCAGCATTGATTAATCAGCATTTCTTTTTTTCCTTTTTCTTTTCTTTTCTTTTTTTTTGCAACTTTTTTCTTGACCCAGCTTCACGCACAGCACTCAGTCGGGCAAAGAGAAAGAACTTCGAACGAGTCTAACTTCATCCAATAAAATGATCTCTGTTTTTGTCCGGAATACTTCACCTTTTTGTGAAATACTTTAATCAGTACTTGTAGCGGCCATTAGCCTGCTGGAAATGTGGCAGCGGGGGAGCACTGCTCTTGTGAATGTTCATTCATGGTTTTCAGAGCACGGCAGACTCGAGTATCCTCACATTGTCCGCTCAGAAAGTGCAGAGAAAATAGTTTTCCTGGGTGGTCCGACTCATTAATACACTCCGCACTTCTTGATTTACGGCTCACAGTTCAACTGCTGCCAATTAACGTGAAAACACAGTTAAAGAAAAAAAAAAGAAGGAGAGAGAGAGATAGAGAGGGAGGAAGAGGAGAGCACAAAGAGGGGGAGGGAGGAGGCCGCTGAGTTTCCTCCACAAGCCTGAGTCAGGATGAACCTGCCCTCCACACCAAGGTAGGACATGAGAAACTCTTCCAGACTTAAAGAGGAGCTCGGTCACCTGTGAGGCCTCAGGAGAAATCACACTTTATTTCACTCCTAACAACGACACTGCCTTTTTCTTTTAATTTTTTTTTTATACATATTTAATACATTTTGATTACTCGCTGAGGAGAAAAAAAGAAAACGCGAGAGAAAATATAAAACGGAAAGGCTGGTTCTTCATTCAGTCTTCTCATAAAATGACGCATCTGTAAAAAAAAAAAAAAAAAAAATTAAAAGATGTCGCTCTTTTTTTTAAATAACAAATCTAATGTTCGCATCCCGTCCTGCAGCTTGGCGCTGTGTTTAATTTGATTTCATTCAAGTCTGCTGAAACTTTCCGCGTCTTCCAGTGCCATCGGTGGATTTGGGATTTTAATCCTCCTCTGCAAAGTGTCCAGGTCCTCTGAATTATAACTAAAAGCAGGACAAATAGGAACATAGAAAAAATAGAAAAACCTTGTCGATTGCATAAGCCTTTTTAAAAAAAAAAAAAAAAAGCATCATTATTATTTGGTTGCATTGAGCTGCTCTCGTCCTTTTGTTCTGTATCACTAACCTAACCCTGTTTTTTTTTCTTTTTTAAAACACATACAACCATTTGAGTTTGGCAAAACGTTACTCTGAAGACAGGAATCTACTGAAATTTCTCCAAATTGTTAATTGACTCCACACAAGCGCCCAAGGATCGAAGAATTCAGATATTTTACTTCAGATATTTTTCCAATATTTTACTTCTCCTTTTGTAAAAGTACTAACATGAAAATATACTTAGACGATCAAAAGTGGTCATGATACATCATATAGGAATAATTAGCATTATTTAATTGGATTTTAATTTTCAGTCATGAATTTGTCACTTTGCACAAGTTGCAGCTTGTAAAAGAGCAGCTCATTTTAATCAGATTTATGTAGCCATTGCAGGCTGGCTTCTGAATTTCACATCAATTAACATGTATCTTATTCTAACTAGTAATAATACTACTACTACATCATCTGTTTATATTTGTATTTGCTGATTTTAGATTGCATTATTAATCTGAATCTGCAAAGTAACTAGTAAGAAGATATATCACATAAATAGTAGAGTAAAAGTACAATATCTGCCTCTGAAATGTAACTGAGTACAAGCAGGAACTAGAAGAAAATAGAAATACTCAAAGTGCAGCACTTGAGTAAACATACTTAGTTTGTTTAATTACTGTCCACCTCTCCCAACATATAAAAAAAATAAGAGGAAATTATTAAATCTTGAAACTATTGTAAAGATATTTGCCATGTAAAATGCACCATTGTAATCTTACGATGCTGATTTGTGACAGGAACTGCAGCAGTATGTCTAATTATGATACTTTTTTTGTGTGTGTTATTGCTAAGGCTGAAACTTTATACACCTGCACTGGCCACTGTTTTATATTTATGTGTTGTGTCTTAAAGTGATTATTTTCTATTTGTGTGCTTTCCTCAGCAACTTTCTGCTGAGGTCATGCACTGCTGCACGGTACCCTGTGACCTTGTCAAAAGCAATCACGGTGGCAACACGGGGCTATAGTTTTCCTCTCATCTTAAGACATAATCTCTTTAATTGGTGTCAAAGTTGGGGTCCTTATGGTGAAAGTCCTGAAAATACCCACACAGGCAGACACGCTCACTTGTTGACACTTAAAAAAAAAAAACACAAATGAAGCAGGGCTTTGTCAATGTGGTGCTGAAACTTGTTAATCTATAGTGTGTGTGGGAGGGGGGTGTTAACGCAGGCCCTCCAGCCACTCCAGTCTGACAGAATCCTTCAACTTAAGTCAGTCCCGTCTGAACCCTCAGACTATCCAACTCGGCCACTTTACACCTGCACGGTCACAATAACACAGACCAAGTTGGGCTGACATAGAAGATTTAATATCTAATTTTTTACACCTTGAGGAGGAAATGTATCTCATCGTGTGACCACCATTTGTTTTCATTATAGATTCATTCACAGTATAGTTATTCATACTCCAATTACCTCCTCAATTGAATGATGAATCTGTGAAAAGTCAGACAACAGTGAAAAATGGCCATTGTAATTCCTCAGAGCCCAAGGTGACATCTTCACATTGGTTGTTTCGTCCAACCTTCAGTCCAAATATTTAATAGAAATGATAAAAAAGAAGAGAAAAACAGCAAATTATCACATTGGAGAGGCAGGAACAAGAACATTTTATAAGATGATAAGATTTTTAAGATGAGAATCTCATGGATTAATTTTCTGTCTGTCAAAAAATCGATTTATCAGCTACTATTTTATACTGATTTATTGTGACATGATAGGGGTTTGTAAATCAGTATTTCAGCGTATTTTCTTACATAGTTATCCTTTTTAATATCTCTGGTTGAATCCATTGTGGGTAATGTAGTATATCAGCAAGCAGCTTTATGGTAATATTGGATTTACAGGATTTTTGCATGAATATAATTAAATTCACTGGAATAGCCAAAAGCGGGCATTCCCATTTGCTGATTTAATTTGTAAATCTCTACTAGGTACACGCTAAAATGTCTGCAGTATAATGCAACAGCCCTGCAATAAATCTTCCCTTGATGAAAGTTGTAATGTTTAATTTTTGTTTTATAGAAGTGTTGATCTGACTGTATCATCATTTGGAGGATGTAGCTTTTGACTCACGCTGAGAGGTGTTTCTAATATTTATCCAAATGTAGTTGACAAAATATTAGAGCACATAAATAACATATAAATTGAACATCTTTGCAAACTGCACCATCCAAAAAGACCATAATGTTAAATTAACGCCCCTCTAAAACAGTATAAAAACACTAATTTTGAGGTTTTAATGCTTGGGGTATTTGCATTAGACTGCATGCGTTTGAGCTTGTACCTCAACACTACAAGCAAGAGTGTTTAATGTTCTTGCAAGATAAAATGAAATGTACAGTAATAGATTTTTATTCTTATCATCCTGCTCAAGTTCAAGTACAAATATTTGATTTACAGGAGGCGAATGCTGAGCGCTGCCTGATGTGATTGTAAAAGCTCCCTCCATCCATATAGCTCTATAAATCATGTGAGATTCTCTAACAGGATCATTCTTGACTCTGATGTTGCACCTGCCGAAAACTGTGTCGCGGTTTGTTGGGAGAGCCGGAGTTCACCATTAGGGTCACTGGAGCTGACCTTGTAACCGCGCCGCCCTTCAACAGAAACCAAAATAATGCACTTGAATATCAGTGAGCAGAGGTTAGCCCTGTTTCTTCTCACCTGTGACCTCTCAGCAGACTCTCATTTATGAAGGGGTATCCTGGGGATGCCTGCATTACTGGGACCCTGACTTAAACCAATTAAATCAGTGAATAGATGTCCATAGGGAGGGTGACAGGAAACCTCGAGGGATTCAAAGACACCTCCACCTCTGACATAAATCATATGTAACATGACAGAAATCACCATAGAAACGTGACCTCCGAAGTATCAAAGAGGGGTGCAGGTGGGCTCAGCCTGGACTTTTTCTAAGTCTTCTCTTTTCTAGGTTCAGACATTCACCTGAATACTCCTCACCTTTGCCACAGGGGAGCAGCGAGGAGAAAAAGAGGGGAGCCCGATGAATGTGGGAAAAAACACATTAATAAAACAGGAAATTGGGGGCTAAAAAGTGCAAATAATCACTGGATGTGAATGTGTCCATTGAAGCACTCTTTTGGGTGCTAGCCCGATGCTCCCACTAATGGTCTGTTTCACTGAAGTAGCACCAGGAATGCTAACCTTCTCAATGCCTCCCAGCTCAGGGCAAGCATGGCAGCACTCCCATTTGTGTATGTGTGTGCATCTGTGTGTGCCTCGCTGTCATTATCCTTTCGGGAGGAAAAAACTCATTCTAGCATACTCTCCCATCCTGTAATGAACAGGGACTACATATTTATGTTTTCGCCAGAGAACACTTGAAACACAAGACGGGTTAAAGTAAAGAGTGGGGAGGTCTTTGGACCATTTTCAATATTTCCCCCCTCTGTGCCCCATAGGGCAAGTGAGGGGTTGCTTCTTTACAATAATCAGGTGACCAGAGGAAAATAGTGTGGCCTTAACAAGCCCAAATTAAAAAAGAACATCATTTTCATTATGCAGTCAAACACAATTACAAGCAAATGTTTTCTCTGTGGAGCTGCCCCTGCTTTCAGGGTCTTTGTCCCTCACTCCTTAGTGTGTGCAGAGAAAGGCCCTGGTGGTCAATGGGCAGCTGAGTGGCGTGTTCAGCGGAGGCCCACATCCTTAGCCCCCAGCGCAGAATGCGTTTTGTTAGAAGAGCAGCCATACATTCAGAGCAGATTTGTTGAATTAGAGAGCGCAGCGGGAGACGGGGAAGCGGGGGGTAAGTGATGGGGAGTACTTGTTGCTAGGTGACTGACATACAACTGCAGCATGCCAGTTTTCAGAGCTTGGCACTCCTTGTCTGTTTTCCCTTTTATTTTCTATTCTTCCTTATCACCCCCCTCCCTTCCTCCTTCACCTCCCCCTCCCCTCCCCTCCCTGCTCCACCCTCCCATCAATTCACTTGTCTAGCTCTCCTCGTTGTTGAAGTGTAGATAATAAAATGAAGTGAAAATAGACAAAACAGGGTGAATCATGGTGGATTCTACAGTACACCTCTAGCACCTACTAAGAACCCAGTCATCGGCTTTTCAACTGTTTCGATACTTAAAAACCTCACTGCTGCTAAGTGCTGTGAATGGAATACAACTTTATTGTCCAGCCAAGGCCGGAAAATCACCTTTTGGTCTCACCAGATACAATACAAACATGGCATTACATCAATACATCCAGCCTCATCACATCACAACAATTAATGAACAGTTAATGCAGCATACACACAGAATGAGGTGCATGTTCAACGCAGGGCCGTGAGGATTGTTTGTGAAATTTTTTGCATCAGGAACAAAAGATCTCTTGAAGATCTTTTTCTCTTTGAGAAAAAAAAAAAGCTTTTACGGGGAAAGTAAAGGTGGATTTCCTCCTTCTAATGTGCTAGTTAGTATAGAATATGACATAAAGCATTAGCCTCATGGAGACACTTTGCGCTATCAGCAAAAAAAAAAAAAAATCTTTTCCTGGGGCTGGTAAGTGACACACAAGGACAGGCAGGATTTCTCTGAGCCCCCACCTCCCTACAGGCATCGCTGCTTGGGAGATTTGCCATTTGAATTACTGATATTTTCACATACAATCTGAGATATAGCAATATATTTAGAGAGATATATCACAGGGTATATATTTTTAAAATTATCTTTATTCCAATGAAAATTCAAAGTCTATAATTAGAGCCAATACGGAGGAGGGGGGTAAATTTTTCTTGACAGACTCATTGAATTTTCCTGAGCAGACACTTCCTTCAACTCTCTCTTCGTTCGATAAGTGTGCTGTCCGTCTCCTGACTGCCTGACTTAGCAGAATGACCACTTACCTTGTCAACCCCGTCACCGCATGTCAAGCATCTCAGCCCCATCCAGCCACCCTCACCCTTTCAGACGACCATCTGCACACAGAAGTTAAGAGTAAGGTGGAAATGGCCTAAAGCAGATCCTCTTGGTTCTGTTTACGAACTCTAATTTCCATAAATATTTATGTATATGTTATCTGAAGGCGCTTGGAATTTTTTTAATGCTTTGTAGCAGACTATAATAATTTAAAAGTATAATAAACAACAGTTGGTTTTGCATAAAGTTTTACATGACAAAGGTGTCAGTAATGAGTCACAGTCACATGCCTGATAGGCGTGCTGTTTAATGCATTTCTGGTTGTCATGTAAAGGTATATGTGTACAGCACTTCTGTCTTGGAGAGTATGAATAAATAAAAAGAAATGACTGCGGCTGCTGGTACTGCCGACTGTGGAGAGGCATTACCCGCGCACTTCTCCGTTTGTCTGAAAATGTATTACGCCTTCAGAATTAGACCCCCCCCCCCTCCTCCTCCTCCCCCCCAGTCATCTCTGAACATCACGTATTCATTCCATGCCAGCGTACGGTGTAGAGATTCAGGGTCATCTGGATTTTTGATTTCCCCCTCGGTGTCGTATTTATTTGAAGCTCTGTCTGAAGGTCAAAACCAAATACACCCAAACGAAAAAGCCATTGTTGATCTGTTTCTCCACCTCGTGCCTCCCTATTCCCTTTCACCAAGGAAGCATCTTTCTTTCTTTGTGCTGCCGGAGGCTTATGAGACTATCAGGGCACACCTGTGCCCTGAGGAAAATTCCCCTGCTCTCTCTAAAGCTGTATAATTCAGCACAAGGCCATGACAGTCAGTGTTTCCAAAAGCATTCGGAAGATTGTAAATGGTGATGCTAAAAACTGTCAGGAACCCACGAGGTACAAAGAGAGGAAAGATACTGTATACAATAGCTTCCTTTTATATGTGTTAGGCCAACAAATTGTCTGGAAAAAGACATAGGCTTTATATTTGATAATAAAATAATCCCTGATATAACCTCCATAAGCTAAAGAGTAGTTTGTTTTTACAGAGAAGATGATGATATTGCCTTGGATTTAATAAACATTTTTTAGTTCAGTCCTTTTTAGTTCAGTCCTTTTTAGTTCCGTTTTTACTGACGTTTGTCTTTGTGTTTGCTCATTTTGTTGAATTTTTCATGCACTATAAAATAAAGTGGTCATGGACATATTCTATTTTCTAAACACAGACATTTTAACATTAATTGATTATAGTCACAGACATGAACTAAATTCAGTTTAATTTGTTGTATAATATTTATGAACAAATGGACCAACATGTTGTTTTGCTGGCAGGTAAAAATGGATAAGTAATTAGACTCACATCAAAGTGAGTCAGCATTACTTATAATATGTAATATCTGGTAAATAAAATATTGACATCTATTACAGTCACAGTAAAAATTGAATTATACATTTTAATTTACTTAACTTTGTAGTTCTTTATTTTTATTTGTTTGTTTACAGGAACAAAAACATGTATGTGTGCGTGCGTGTATGTTTTATAAATTAAAGCCTTGTAGAGCTGTTTATAATTGTAAGCTGGTTTTTGTATTTTGGCCTGTTTATATCTGCTCACCTGCGTGTGTGTGTGTGTGTGGTAAAGAAAAAGCAACTGTCACTGATTAGCTCCGCTCAAAGCCCACACTATATGGACTCGTGGCGGAGTTTTAGCTGATTGGATTAGCAATCGCAACTCTTTGGCCAGGCTCCATACGACTACTAAACTAAGATGGCATTATCACTGTCTCAGGTTTTTCTGGCTCAGCCTCCTGGCTAGTGTCACTGTCAACGTGCTGCAGTCTGCCAAACTATTTGGAACGATTTTAATAGATACACTTAAAACCACACACAAAGCTGTATCACATTCTTTAACAGTTACATAAATTGTGCATTCAGTTTTTTTTTTTAGTTCTTTTAATACATTTACTTTTACGGTTGCTTTCAAGGTATTTATCTGTTTGTTTATTCATTTGCTTGGAACAACTACAAATGAAATGTTAATTGCTTCAAACTCTGCTTGGGCTTAATTGGCGTTGCTCCATCGCCATTGCCACAGCTGGCCTCCATGCAGTCTCACAGCCAGGACTTTTATTGATCTTATCCTCTTCTTCTCTGTGATATTATCATTTTTGCCTCTGTAGAAAGTCCACTGCTGACTAGGGTGTCTTATGGCTTGCTCATTTACATTGACCCGAATCCCCAGTGTGTCTGTTAAGTAGAATGATTTAATCTTCCCTGGCAGGAGCGCTCAGAGAACCCCTCTGCTTACCCTCCGAACATGCATTTTTAATCAGTATATTAAGATGTCACATAACAGTCTGAGCTCATCACCAACGCCGCTGGCCATAGCAGATATGGATTCAGCTGTTTAGAGTAGCATTAGACCCTTGGCTTCTGGCTATTCACAAGTAATCACTGAATGAGGATGTGTAAAACGTACTTTTCCTATAGGAGGCCCATGGTGAGAGTGACAATTCGGCTGCACATAAAATGTAATCTTTATATCCTTTTAAGAAGGTGTTGTAGGACGTTGCAAGAGCAGGGACAAGTGAGGAAATAATTTGACTCATCTTCTCAAGGTCTCTGAAGACTCCACAGGGCCTTGTCCTTGTAGCAAAAGACTGCTGATGCCACACGGTGCACTGAGAGGGCTGCGTGCGGATAAATATTTGAGTATGTGTGAGTGGCGAAAGCGAGATGACTCTCAGCCTGTCAGTTGTATTTGGAGTCGTGGCATCAAGCAGGGACCTGCTCAGTGACACCGGGTAACTCAAGCAATGACATGAACACATACACATAGACTTTCTCTCTCTGTACTCCCATCGTCAGCCTCCCTCGCCCCTCTCGGTGTATCACACAC
>JAOXYL010000113.1:12317722-12333223 GCA_028564955.1 Terapon puta | reverse complement strand
TATATGTACACACACACCACACACACATATGATCTGCTGATGCTGTCTGCAGTAAACCAGCAAGAGAATGAACAGCTTCCTGTGCAGAAGGCATTTCATAACCCCGCATCAAGAGTCTATAATTCATGCAAAAAGAGCCCGAAGGGGATTCAGCTCCAGTGTGTGTGGTGCGTGCATGCGTGCGTGCAGCGCGCGTGCACCAGAGAGAGAGAGAGAGAGAGAGAGAGAGAGAGAGTATGTGTGTGAGAGGGGGGTGGGGAGGGGTTATCTGTGAAAATAATATCAGGCTTTTCCGTCAGAATGAACTTTACTACTGTATCCAGCCATGAAATAATCTGACCCGACACTTCAAACCATCTGCGCTATCTATCCGCCCTCTTATTTACTAAATCAGCCTGCGCACAAAACGGAGTGTGTCTGATACTAAAGCCGAGTAGCCTGGCAGGGCCACGATAATCCTATATACACAAATATAAAACGTTTTTTCCTCTCTCTCTCTCTCTCTCTCTCTCTCTCTCTCTCTCTGTGTTTCTTTCCTGCTCCGCTTCACTGCCACCCAGCCTGCAAACAGCCTCTCCCTGCACTGGATGCTGTCGGCACTAATACAACCGCGCTGTAAATAAAGGCAGATTTAAGCTATGAGCTCGAATCTGCAGGGATAACACACACACACACACACACACACACACACACACACACACACACACACACACACACACAGACATACTGAAACAAACACGCACAACTGCCAATATAACAGCAATCAATTAACCTGTTTTCAAAAAAGAGCATTTATTCATGCCCCACATAAAAGAGCATACACCATCATAACTTAGGCTCTGATATAATTCATTATAGTTAATAAATTATCACTTCTGTGAGGTTGAAAAATGCGGGGGAACCTCGACTAACTGTTCAAGGTTGCGAAACTGAGTTGGCTGTGAATTCACAGTCCTGTTGAAATAAAGGCCGCATTGACCCTTTTTTTAAAAATAAAAAAAAAGGACTTCCAGCATTCAGAATAGATTTAAGCTTATAATGACATGTACGAATATTAAACATAAAGACTTACAATCATATTTTAAAATGCATACATGCAAATTTAATATAAGCCTCTAAGCATGTGGGTTTATGATAGAGGAATATTATAGAAGTATTACAGGCCTGGCGAGGAAGCAGTAGATTTAAAAAAGGGGATCAAAAATAATATTATTTAGCATGCCACATCGTGTAAATATAATTCTTCGCTAAAGGCACTAATATTCGCGGATTTGTACCTCGGGGGCAGGACAGGGTAGGGTGTCATTTTGCTGCGCGGAGCCCCGTTTCAAGAGCTCTACAGGGAGACAGAGCCGAGCCGTGTTTTTCCTGCTTTTTGGCACTTCACTGTATAGACTGAAGAGGCTTTCTTTAACACCACCCGCCGCACAAAGAGAGAGGGTGTTTGGAAAAAGCACGGCGGGGCAGCTAAACGTTTGAAGACGCGACGCAAAAAGGTCAAAATGTTTATATTATTTTTGAAAAGGGAGGTGCTGAGATCTCCTTTCCGCCCGATTGGCCGGACGTGACAGTGATTGACGTGCATCCATGGCAACCGGGCAGCCAATCTGCCAAGTCCAATAGGAAATCATCGGAGGGGGCTTGACTGTCTTTTTCTCCCCCCTCCGCTTAAAAAATACATCTCGGCTCCGGCTTTAATTCTCTCGTACTTTCATTTCGAGCCCACCTTGGAAAATAACGCCGTGGCTGCGTGGCTTTAATTCCCTCGCACCTTTCGGCTCTTTGCCTGCCAAGTTTGCCCAGCCCGAGGATGCGGTAGCCGGCCCCCCACGCAGCATCGTTTCCTCCCCCGAGCCGCTCGGTGTTTGCGTCTTTTTTTTTCTCCTCCACGGCTGACCAGACGATCGTTGCGGTAACTTTGGGATTTGCCTTGTTTTAAATTTTTTTTTTTTTTTTTTTTTTTTGGGGTGGGGAGGGGGTGTCTCGGGGCTGCCTCGGCGCGCGGAGAGAAGACGCGGAGGAACTCGACGCGCGGGAGAGAGAGGAGAGAGGAGAAAGGAGGGGGAGAGGGAAACACAGGAGAAGCCTCCATGTTTCAGCTGCCCATCTTGAATTTCAGCCCCCAGCAGGTCGCCGGGGTCTGCGAGACTCTGGAGGAGAGCGGGGACGTCGAGCGCCTCGGCCGCTTCCTCTGGTCGCTGCCCGTCGCGCCGGCGGCCTGCGAGGTCCTCAACAAGAACGAGTCGGTGCTGAGGGCCCGCGCCGTGGTCGCCTTCCACACCGGCAATTTCCGCGAACTTTACCACATCCTGGAGAACCACAAGTTCACCAAAGAGTCGCACACGAAGCTGCAGGCGCTGTGGCTCGAAGCGCACTACCAGGAGGCGGAGAAGCTGCGGGGTCGCCCGCTGGGGCCGGTGGACAAATACCGGGTGCGGAAGAAGTTCCCCCTGCCCAGGACCATCTGGGATGGAGAGCAGAAAACCCACTGCTTCAAGGAGAGAACCAGGCACTTGTTACGAGAATGGTATTTGCAGGATCCCTACCCGAACCCCAGCAAAAAGAGGGAGCTTGCTCAGGCCACAGGACTTACACCCACACAAGTAGGAAACTGGTTCAAAAACCGCAGACAAAGAGACAGAGCGGCGGCGGCGAAGAACAGGTGAGACGCGCATCTCTCCGAGGGTCTGTGATCACGGTGGCTGCTGCATTAAAAATCACTTATTTGGACACAGTAGAGGAAAACTGTAATATCAATATATAACAGTCCCAGTATAACAAAAGAGACTGCGTGAGGTTCAGCTCTGACATAATTTCTCAGCATATTAGATTCAAAATCATCCAGTAATCCTAAAATATTTTTTTTCTTCGGCAATGAATGCATGCATTGGCGTTATAATTTAAATAACCAACCAGCTGTGACTGATAACACAGACTACAGTGATTTTTATTTTTTAATTTAATGTTTAATTTGGGATTGTTGGATGAGCAAAGCCTTAGAGACGCTTTTACTTTCGCTGCTGTGAGTAAGATCAGCACAATGTAGGCCAACATGAGGAGCGAGCTGCATCTGTGTGATGATTGTTTGAATTGTTAGTGCACCATGGCAGGCGTGTACATCAGCAAGGATTATAATCTAATATCTTAGCTGTGGTGTAGTAAACATGATGGTATAATTTCTAATTACAATGGGAGCTAATCTGTCTAAAAGGCCTCTTGTTTGGGTCGAGGTCACACTGCTGTGAGGGTCAGGTTAAATACAGATCAAACACCCCATCATTTTCTAGAAGGTACTTATAGTAGGAATTAGGAAGGTAAAATTACCTTCCTATTATTATAGCCTTTATTATTATAAATCATCTTTATGTGGCATTTATACAGGAAAATCTGCCATAACATAGTTATTTGTTTTTATAATGTATATTTATACCCATACACATCGAAAAAATGCCTCATGCTATTAGTTCTTTTTTTGTGAAAGTAAAAATGGAGGAGAGAAAAAGCTCTTTCTCTCTTATTTGTAACAACCACTCTAAAAAACACACACAACAGAAAAATACAAAATAAAATGACCCTGAGTTCAAGAACATCCTTGAAAGAAGCTTTTCCAATTTTGCCATCTATTTTTCCCCAAACTGTGCTCAGAAAGAAATGTATTATTTTTATTTTTATTTTTCGGGGAGGGGGGCAAACACTGTTCCCGGCGTTTGTTCACTCGTGCTGTCCCGTCTCTCGGTGCACAGGCTCCAGCAGCAGGTCCTGTCCGGCGGCTCGGTTCGCTCCCTGGCGGACGAGGACGGCACCGTGGACCGCCTGGGGAACTCGTCCAGTCCGGAGGCCAGTCTGTCCAGCAAAGCAGCCGCCTCGGCCATCTCCATCACCTCCAGCGACAGTGAATGTGACATCTGACGGGCAGATCGAGGGTGTTGATGAGTTAAAAGGGGGATGCGACTGAGAGACAATCTAATAAAACAAGTCATAGTGCCTGCGTTGAGTTAAAACACACACACACACACACACACACACACACACACACACACACACACACACTGATATTTGACGGGTGCCAAAACATGAGGGGATCTGTGATCTGCCCGTCCTTATCCTTTTAGGCCTACATTTTTTTTGTTTTTTCGTTTTACCCACGTGTGGATAACTGAACTTTAACGGACGAAACATATTTGACGGACTAATAAACCAACGCCCCGAGATGAAAAGTGAAAAAAGAAGAAGAAACACTTAAAAAAAAGGGATGAAGGCATCCGAGCGCCTAACCTGCTGTTCTCTGTGGGTATTTCATGTTGAAAAAGAACTGTGATATTTTTACTTTACTTTGAAAGTTTTATAAATAATGTTTATTTGCCTATTTAAAACGATTTGCTCTGTCTCTTCGAATTTCATATTCATTTGCTTGGTGTTTTTAATACTTACCTTGTGCACAGGTGAACCTGTTGAGCATGCGCGCTTTAGTGAAAATGTGTTTCAGTAAAAAAAAAAAAAAAGAAAAAGTAAAGATAACTTAATAAAATAATTGTTGATCAAGAGAGTATAAAGCTTAGTCTTATTTTTATTTTTATTTTATTTTATTGCAGTGTGGGGAGAAAAAAAAACAAGTTGATGAGTGATAAATTATTAATATTCCCTCCTGGCTGTTTGGAGAGCAAACTTTTCGTCGATAAAAACGCCTTATAGTGCGATCTGCTCCTGACACGTTTTTTTAGAGCGCCGCCTAATTGGCCAACATGCTTTGCGTCCTGTAATGCGGGGTGACAGCGAGAGGTCACGGAGAGGCCGGCTCACTAACCCGGATGATCTGCGAGAGAGATCATAGAGATCAAAACACAGCAGATTGTGGAAACAGGCTTTATCCTGCCCGTGGAGGAGGAGGAGGAGGAGGACAGACGCTGGAGAAAGCTGAACCTCTTAAAAGTCTCCAAGTGTCCATTTTCCCAAGTTTTTTTTTTTTTTTTTAGTTGAGTGCGGGCGTGCGTAGGTCCAAATGTAGTGCTTTAAATCAACGTAAAAAATAGGGCAGCAATGCTTCTTTTTTGTTATAATGTAATTTTTTATGGCGTTTATGCGTATATACAATAATCTTTATCGTATCTGTTTGGACACGATGGTGACTTTTGTTTTATTGTGTGTTTGTGTTTAGTTTATACCTAGAATTAGCCCTTCATCTTCTTTAAAGATGCACAATATTAGCAGAATATTTATTCCTCATTTGGAGTAAATGTGCTTCCATTTTTTTTCTGCGCAAGATTTTTTCAAAATTATTATCACCAATATTGTTTTTAATTGCTGTAAAATGTCAAATGTCTGCAGCATCCCCCTCAATCTGGGATTACCTGTAAAGCTCAGATAGTTTCAGTCAAAAACACATAATAACCTGTGCGGGGGGGGGCTGTAAATAGACTGTCAACCAGAAGAAATGTTGAGGTGTGGAGGAGCAGGACGGGAGCGAAGTGAGCAAAGCGGACTGAACCAGAAGTTAAAACTGGGCTTTTTCCAGCTGATGGGACAGACACCTGGTTCCCCCCAATTTGCAATTAATTAGTCTACAGTCACTTCTGAATCGGACAAAAGCCTTTCAGCTCCAACAGCACAGAAGCCAAATGTGTGTATGAGAGAGAGATAGAGAGAGAGAGAGAGAGAGAGAGAGAGAGAGAGAGAGAGAGAGAGAGAGAGAGAGAGAGAGAGAGAGAGAGAGAGAAAGAGAGAGAGAGAGAGAGAGAGAGAGAGGAAACAAGAAGTAAGGGAAAGAAACGGGGTTGGTGGTGATGGAGGAGGAGGAAGGGGGGGGGGGGGGCCTCTTTTTGCTGCTCTTCTTTCAAACCACGAGGACAAAATGGCTGAATATTTCCGTTTCTATTGAGAGTAAGGACGACCAGGGGGACGAGATGAAAAAGTCTTTCTCGCAGTCAATAAGGTTGTCAAACTGGTCAGCGGTAATCAGTGCTAATGATGGGTCTGGGGTCCCCGCTCGGACAAAGGGGGCCCCTCCGCTGTTTTCTAAAGAGAAGCGACCGCGGGTCCCTCTCCAAAGAAAAGCCTCCTGTGAGGGTAGACCGGGGGGCACGGAAATCACAACTTCGCAGTGTGTGTGTGTGTGTTAGTGTGTTAGTGTGTGTGTTTGTGACGGTGTGAGCTCATGGCTTGGCCTATTAAAAAAAAAAAAAAAAAAAAAAAAAAACAGAAAAGAAGGTTTGATTATCAGTTGATTGTTTTCTGACTCGTGGTGGTTCACGCAGGCGCAGCGTGCTCCTGCAACTTCATGCAATATTAAATTCAGCTGCTGGGGATGAAATAATCATGTTTTTAGAGAAAGAAAAAAACCCCTGCTACACTCTGTGTGTGTTGGGTGGGGAAGAACTTACACCCGTTATTTTGGCCGGTGGATGGGGTGTGTGTGTGTGTGTGAGTGGAGGCTGCCTCGGCCTCGGTGGAGGTGTGCTGAAGGATCAGGCTGCCTTCATGTCGTTGTCGTGGCCGGGTGGGTCGGTGGATGGTGCGGCTGAGCGCGCAGTCTGTCAGCAGTGAGCGGCTGCACAGACACGACGCCCGGGAGTCTGCACAGCTCACACAGCTGCTGCTTAGTGTAAACCTAAAAAAAACTGCTGCAGTTCTCACGCCATTTACACTGGCATGGACCAAGATTTAGTGAGAATTAGCGCTCATAAATAATAATATTGATAGTGAATTTAATTGCATGGGTTTTCTTTTAAATAGCAGCTTCATTAATGGATGTGAGACATTATTCAGATTTAAACAACAACAAAATATAAATGAAAATGAAAATAATAGAGGACTCTGCTACGGTGCTGGAACAGGTGTTTTTTTTAAATGATTATTATTATTGTTGTTCTCTTACTACAAACTCCGAGACCAAACAGAATGTGTGCGTCTGAGTCAAGAAGTTAGAAGGGCATTTTTAAAAACTGGAGCTATAGGGTGACACGCAGAATAACCTGTTATTTACCGTCGAAGGGCGCAGATACGAGACGCAGCACGGACGGCCTTGTCCAGCTCTCTCCTCTTTTAAGTTAACGCACTAAACTTGCGAGGATGAAGGTGATGACTCTTTGCACCGCCACAGTGAATCGTTTTTTTTTTTAACTCTTTTTTTTGCGCCATCAAACGCAGCAAACGAACCCTTTAATGTACCTTTTGTAAAATAACCTTGTTCGGTTTTATTTTTTTTTCCCCTGCAGCTTTTAATGTGTCAAATAGTGGAGTCAAGCAACAGTGAAGCGTTCATCATCCAGGTTTAAGTGTCAAACCTGAGTCTCTAGAAAAAAAATAAAAAATAAAAAAATAGTACCTGCTTTCTGTTGCAGAGACGAGACGATCACTCGTACTATAAAATAAACGCGACAGCTTTTGAAGGACACACCCTTGACTGGCTCTATTGTACCGGTGTGGGTCTGCAGGAGATGTTACCTTTAACACTTGATTTATGTCTGCCAGGAAATCTGAAAATCTAATCTGGGATTGTCAACCGACAGACTGATTCTCAAAATCTGTCACATGCCGAATACCATTTGCAGGAGAAAGGGAAAAAAAAGATATTGATGGACAGAATCAAACAGAAGACACTGAAATGGGTCGTTCACGCTCCTTCGTGGCTAAAAAACAAGTCAAAGCGACCCTACCTCAGCCTCCACGGTGCACAGTGATAATATGACAGACACCTGGAGGCGTGCAGGTAGTTTGCAGCTACAAACAGTTTTAGTGGGACCCTCATCCTCCCTGTAGTGCTGTCAGTGTCAGAAACGCTGTCAGCGAACGGTTCTGATGTGCTTTTTTCATTTTTATACTTTATGCGTCTACCACTTCACGCTTCTGCTTTACAACATTTCAGAACAACATTGCAGAGGCTGTACTTTTTTTTTTATTTTTTTTTACTACATTTGTCTGACAGCTTCATCTACTTGCAGCACACGCTCAGTGTCCATTTTATCAGGCACGGGCTGATGTATTCCAACTGATCCGCCTGACACTGTCATGGAGCTGTTAATGAGGCACTGAGGTCACAGTCAACAGTGTTGTGTAATGCACTGCATTGTACCGACGGATATCTGTTTTTTTGTCCGCACATTTGTATGATATTAGAAACACCCCTCGATGTAATGCAGTCCAGTAAAAAAAAAAAAAAAAAAAAGCTCATCTAATTGTGACCGTGATAATAATAATGATAAAGTGAAAACAAGTGAAGTTACACATTTTCACCTCATCTGAACCGTAGTAAAGAAATATGTTATTGGACTGCAACATAAAGTACAGGTGTACCAAGTGCATAATTAACTACTAATTCATTATATGTTATAACACATACATACTCATACATACTCAGCTTCAATGATTATAGTTCAGTCATATTATACACATATATATGATACTGAAATGGTCCATTATGCACAATGAGTACTTTTACTTTAAATACTCATACTTACTTTAAGTTTATTTTGACGCTACACTTTTGTGCTTTACAATTTATTAGTTTTTGGCATGAATGCAATGAACAGATTCTGCGTGATAGTGATGATAACAACAAGAATAAGACTGAAATAATAAGAATAAGGCTGCAGCAGAGGACGGCCTGCACTGACACTGTCACATTTCCCTCTCTACACGCCTCCTGAAGTGGTGGAGGTCACTCAGCGGGGGAAACTTGTCCTTTTCAGCAGAGCTTTTGTTCTCCGTCCTCTCCAATTTTTTTTTTCAACGAAAGCAGCTCTCTCTATCCTATCCGCACTCCAGCAACTTTTTCTTTAACCCCCATTGCTTGTTGTTTACAAGGCCCTTTGGAAGGAAAAAAAACTCGTCATCAAAATAGTTTGTACCGAGGACCAAAGGAATCAACAGCGGGTGTTTTTCTGTCGGTACATTGTGCAAAAGGCCATGAATTTATATCGAAGTATTCTTTTGAAAATCACTCTTTCCCCCCAGTTTTTCCCATCCTTGTGAGTATCACTGTTTCAAGGCTTCTGCGTCACATGCCATTGTTACCTGGCCGGTGTTTTTCTCCCCATCTGAGAGTTTTTTTTTCTTTTTTTGCCGTAGAGAAAAAGAAACTATCTCATTTATAGTGTGTGTCCATCCTCTGAAGGCTTCACTGCTGATGAACACTGGACACTGCGTGGTAGTGACGCCCCCTGCTGGATGATTTCTTACATGGCTCTGACGTGAAGGATCCTAAAGTCCGTCCAGCACATTGTGTGCTTTTCCAGAACAACCTGGCATTAAGGTTGATATCAGATAAAAACTTAAAGTCCATCCAAGCAGGCTGTTCACTGATATGTGTGTCCTGTTGAATTACACAATCTAAATGTGTGGAAATTAAAGCAGATAAACTGAATTAAAGCATTCCTTTATGGTTTCAGGAATGCTGAGAAAAAGGACTTTTCTGATTCCCCTATGCATATAAAGAATTACATTTTAAAAAATATATTGATTCCTGAATTTATTTACAGAGTTAAGAGGTCAGTGATGTTTAAGTAAATTTCATTTCCCTTTATGATGATTTCATTTCTATTTAAAATTTCTCTCAGATAAATATTAAATCCCTTCACTGTATTTGACTTCATCTTGCAATTTATAATGATTCCATAGAATATAAGAATCAGTATAAAAACACCACACACGTATTTTCTTTGTGTAATTGTAAGCTCCTTTCAAATTCCCAGAAACAATGCTGAGGGACACAGCCGATGATGACTGTCCTGATCACAGACTGACTGAACGACTGGCTTAAAAGTTCTAATGTAAATTCAGTCAGCCTTTTCTCACAGAAATTTAGTTTAAAGCTGGCAACTACTATGATTTGTGAATGGAAGTTCATCTTTCAGATCACCAGTGAAATTCTGCAGGAGGATTTCAGCACCACAGGGACACGGTCCTGCACCTACTCTTCACCTGATCCATCATTCTCCATCAACATTGTCACATCGGGACTTCATTTCTTCGTGAACTGAACAGGTTTTTGACCCATTTTCACAAAACAAAATTTTCTCACGTCTCAGATTGTTAAGACTATATAGATATGGACACCCAAACCCCACACTACTCCCACATGTGATTGTTGAACATCTCATTTGAAATTCATGAAATGCTGCGATAGCAGCCTGAACTCCTCTGCACAGACCTACAGTCTGGGATCAGCTGATCTCAACAGTGATCTGGGTTTTTTTACACCAAACACAGGAAAAGTCCACGCACATGAGGCTTTGTGCAAGTGGGCACTGTCATGAACAATGATGAGGTCTTCCTCCAAACTCCCGCCACAACACTGGAAGCTTTGTTTGACCCATCCGTGTGCATAGCATGGACTTCTGTGCCCTGTAGATAGAAAGCCTCTGAGACCCCCATGAGTTGAATAATTATTACAAGGAATTAATATGAGCAAGCTGTGGAGCATGTAAGTTAATATTTCTTCTCCTATGTGCCTCAGTGTATTCTTAATCATCAGGATTTCTCTGAAAGGGAACCCAGAGAATACAGCCAACCCAGCCCTCACCCTCCTCATATGGACACCAAAAGCACACAAAAGTAAGTGAAATGGGGTTTACTAATGGCCATGTAATGGCAATGTATTTGTGTATGTACATCTGTGCTAATCTGCTATATTATTTGTTATCATAGGAGGCACAATAACCAATATATATGCACGCACACACGTGCACATATGTATGTAAATATATATGTGTATGTGTGTGTATAAGTTACTGTTTAGGTTATTGTGATTAGTAAACATCTGTATTATTGATGTGCCCAGTAGTGGAAGATTCTCTGGTTAGTTAGTTAGTTAGTTAGTTAGTTAGTTAGTTAGTTAGTTAGTTTAGTCAATGTTTTCACCTATTTCCAGCTTTACTTGACTGTCTTGGCCTGATCTTCAATTCTTTGTTGGAGATTTGTAAATATAAAAATAGATTACATTAGATTTTTAAAGTTGGGAGTGCCTTTTTAAATACCCGTTTGTCTGAAAGTCTTCTCTTCAGGAGTTAAAAAACACTTCTCATTAGGATAGGAGAGTCTGCCCTGCCTGAGAAGAAAAAACAAGAGTATTTTTTTTTAAAAAGAAAGGAAAAGACACATTTGAGCGCACAGTAATAGCCGTGGCTCTTCTTAATTGCCCCACATGTAAGGCAGTGGCGTATAGAGCCACTTATTGATCAGTCCATCCACTGGTTCGCCTTGTGATGTTCTGCAGGTTGAAACTCTGTACGTTTCCATCGATCCTGTGAGCGTTTAGCTCTGCTTTAAATCACTTCATGCTCGGGCTGCTCGAGTCGTGCCTGTTTTATTTTATTTTATTCTATCTTTTCTGCAGGTGAGTCAATCGATCAATCGATACGTGGCTCCAGCCTCGGTCGTTCATCAGCAGACTCCACGTGGGCAAAATTAGGAGGCCGGTGCGCGCTCCTGGTGCATTGTGGGAGCGCCGGTATCGACAGGAGCAGCTCAAGGAGGTCAGATGGCCACAGTGAAGACAGAGAGTGATGTCACAGAGGGAAAAAGTAGATCCTTAAGTTTATTAAAACTGTCAAGACGTTCTTCATTTTAAATCTGTTTCCACTGTCAATCATTTATTAATGTTTTTTATTCTTTTGTATCAGGATTTTTAGTATCTTTTCTTTTAAATGCTTAAAAAACATCATTCATAAAAACGGTTTCTTTCAGTGTTACAATATAGATTCAGATGCACGTCCTGATTAACCCACAAGGGGCACTATAGAGAAAAGGACAGTGGTGCCCCCTAGCTTGCCCCAATTCTTAAATTATTCTGTGATCATTTCATAAAGGACACATTTATATCAGCTGAAATGTAAAAGGTATCTGCCTCATTCACTGAAGACATTTTCACTTATCACAGCAGGAAACCCTAACCCTTAACACATGACTGAGCAGAGCCTTAGTTAATATCCTCTGTGCTTTCCCTCCTATGGCAAGTCAAAATGTCTTCTGTAAAAAAGACCTGATCTGACACCGAGCCCTTTCAGGAGACGAGGCCTGAAGATCAGGTTGCTGTGAGATGCAGTATGGCACCTCCGGGCCCTTATCAGTTCAGCTCATGTTGTGCCATGTTGTGCCATACTGATGCAAATCAAAGCACCACAACCCCTTTGCCACTTTACCCGGCTGGTGGTATTCATGCAATAACCTTTTTTCTCCCTCATTATTGTTGATGAGATTCACTTTTTAATGCACCCTGTTTTATGAGCTGGTGTTTGGAGTAAAAGCATTTTCACTATATTCCTTAAAGTGAAATATGAATGTGTTATTAAAAAAGATTGCTTCAGTAAAATTGTTATAGCCTTCCAACATAGCCTTTTATACTTTGTAGTTCACAGGTGGTTTGAGGGTCAGTGGTATATACGTTTGTTTTTTAAATCCTGTTTCACACTGAGGATAAATTCCATCCCAGACAGGCTGAGAAAGGGAAGCTTTGCTGGGAATATTTTTGTCGTCTCAGTGAGAGGTGCAGTGTTCAGACACTAGATGGAAGCAGTGATCAAAGAAAGAGACCTCTGTCTGACTGGCTGTATTTTGTCCAGATAGATTCATTTTACGTGGCTTATTCATCAATCTTCAAGCACATATCTCTTGAACTGAGCACTGTGACCACATACAATTCTTCAAGTGGCTTACCACCAAAGAAATGGAGGTGGATTTATCATGACGTCTTTGTAAAGTAAACATTTGTACTTTTAAAAAACCTTCCTCTCTTAAGTGTGGCTATAGTTATGATTAACTGTGGGAAATCTACTTTTTATGAAAATACTACGGTAAAGTGAAATGTTTTTCATAATTTATTCTCTTCATTCAACAATATTTTTAAGCTAGTTTATACAATTTTCCTCTTATCAGTATTGCTTATCATAATAGATAAATACATAATAATTTTGAATTATTTTTCACTCTATTGCCATTTTATCAATGTTATTTTCATTTTAATTTATTTTATTCATTTATTTTATTATAATTTTAAAAGGGATTTACATTTACATTTTTCATGTGGCCATATTTTCTTCAACTAGGTTGCTTTATCAGGAATGAATATCAAAATAAACTGACTCGAGTTTGCATGTTTATATGTTTGTATAAACACAGCACACACAGTAGCCACACACTCACACAGTATATCAGTCTGGTTCCTGTATTTGAAGTTCTGCTTTTGGCCACAAGGTGATGCCCAAGACCCATAATAGAGAGAGAAACAGCAGAGTTTTTTTTTTTTTTTTTTACCTCTGTCAGTATAAGTGCAATGAAAAGCATCATATCATGAATTGTATATGACAGAAGAGCAGACTAGCTATACGTAATTTTGATGGGCTCTCGTTTCAGGCCTCCGGGTCAGGCTCCATTTAAGGAGAGAGAAGTTAACCTAGAATTCAGAGTAACACCAACTGTGTAGGAGTAAAGTTTCGACCACAGCATATGTATGCAAACAAACTCCAGGTAAATTTGGACCTGTGTGTAAATGAGCGTACAGCATTACTGAGCAGAGGGTGTGAACGTACATGTGTAAGAAAGTGTCGAGGCAGGGCAAGGGCACCAGTTGGGATTTTAAAGGTCTATATTTAAACTCACTGGTCTCCAGTTTCTGCAGCTGTCGCCAAGTTTAAGTTCAGCACCTTGAGCCTTTCTCAGCCATGCTCTTGGGTCAGAGTTATAAACCTGCCAAGCTCTGAGGTGGAGAGAGTGAAGCGGAGACTCTCGCTTGCCCTTCATGTCGGATCCCCTGCAGCTTCAGAAAGTCCAGATTGTCCCGGTGTCACTGGACTAAAATACCTTCCTAATTATCAGCTCACCCTTACCTCACACAACATGACTTTATAATGCATCATACTGTGCCACAATAACACAGCACTTCTTCTTCCCCCTTTTCATCCCCCTAAAATCACAATGATTCAGTAAGGAGTGGAAATAGTTTGGTTTTGGTTCAGTATCCAGTTCAGTTTTTTTGCATTCTAATCATTCGTGGAGTCAAATTGATAATTATCATTGTAAGCTGGACCTTTACAAGCAGCCACCGGGTTTCTCAGTTTCGGAGAGAAGTCAGTCATTCATTAGAACTGTCCATTTTATACACTGAAAGAAACAAAAAAATTAAAAAGATTGAAATATGTTATAGTATAGTGATCTCTCTCTGTAGCTATGCCCGATAATATCTTAACTGAAGGTTTATCTTCATAATTAAGAACAAGCAGTATTCATTGACTTTACTGAGAGCTGATAAACACATTATGCTTTTCATATGGCACAAGCTAATGGGTGCTAATAAACACATAGGGGAGTTTCTTTAATTGGTTGCTGCATGAAACTAACTCCCCGATTTAGGTTTTTATTAGTATTATAAGGCTGGTTATATACTGCTGTAGAAAGACTAACACTGTAGCTGTACTCACAGCAGCACTGCAGACTGTGTTGTTGTCACAAGGTGTAACAGCACAGTGCTACTCTGGAAACACATTGTTGTAATTGTAGGGAATTGTAGGTTTAATGAATGTGTTTTTAACTTCTGTTCTGTTTCATGTGCTGTTTACATTTTGTTTTAGTTTGCTTCTCATTTTGTATTTCTGCATGTCCATGTTTTACTTAGGCTTTTTTGGTTGGATATGTGAAAATGTGTGTTATGTGTGGGAGTTCATGACCAAAATCAAGATATGATCTCATTTTATTCCAAAGTTTTTCAACATTTTATGTACTGTAATGTCAAACATTTTTAATTCTGTATGAAAAGGGAGCATAACTAGCGCGACTAGTACTGTTGTGATAAAAATTGAATAATTTCATGTTGTTTTGAGAAAAATGTTACATTTTAATCTGTTTGTTAATATTATTTAGTACAAATTCTATTCATTTTATGAATTCAGCCACTTATATTGCTTAGTTGGAATTATTTGAGATTTTTATGTTCAAACTAATATTTATGCTTGATTGTTTCAAAATCTCCCCTTGTAGCATCACTTTCAAGAGGTGAACTTACAAAATATCTGTAAAATAAAGCAACATCCAGTAAGTAAATATTTCTTCCCATTTGAGTGTGCTGAATGTAACTGTTAAATCTTCATGTCATCACTAACTCTTCTTCTCTCCACGTCTCTCTTAAAGACGTCCTCTGCAGGAGCACATGGAGAAGCAACAGCGGCAGGAGGAAGAGGAGGATGATGAGAGGACTTCTTGTCCGCCTCTTCTTTGATGGGTGAGCAGATTTACACAAATGTTTTCCCAACTGGTATAAGTTTGGCTTTAATAAAGACATTTCATTCATTTTGGTGGAGCGAGATGACAACTCTTCTGTGCATGATTACAGCTGCCACATATGAGAAATGTGTTTCCCCACACGCAACAAAGATCCTACTAATTTAGCACTGCCAGCCTGTACTTTGTAAGTAGTAAAACAATCATTCTTTATGTTGATTACATAGATAGATAGATAGATAGATAGATAGATAGATAGATAGATAGATAGATAGATAGATAGATAGATAGATAGAT
>JAOXYL010000113.1:12268364-12292528 GCA_028564955.1 Terapon puta | reverse complement strand
CCCCACCCCCCCCCCCCCCCCCCCCCCCCCCCGGTTGTGCACCACTGCCGCATCATCAAACAGGAACCTTTCTTTTTTAGCGGCGTTTCCGATCGGACCGCGTTCCGTGAAACACACCCCTTCCCTCTCCTGCAAAGTGACAGAGGAACCGCTAACTAGTTGTTGACGTTTTTATTTCACACTCAAAGCGTACTCTTTGTTTTTCTGCCGTGCTGCGGGGACAGAAATGGACGACCAGGGCTGCCCGAGATGCAAAACCACCAAATACCGGAACCCGTCGCTGAAGCTGATGGTGAACGTGTGCGGACACACGCTGTGAGTATTTACATCAGGCAGCTACACGACGTGTGTTTACCTCAGAGGGTGCCAGAATATACACAGGAGCACAAGAGATGCACCAGCAGGACCTTCAGTCTCATTTAAAACGATTCACAGCTGCGTTTAGCTTCGTGCCTTTTCTTAAATCTTTGTAGCTGCAACGTTAATGTAGCTAAACAAAACAAAGACGTTTCATCAGCTTTTCACTGTTTATGTGAAATATTTGACTCACTGTCAGCTCTAAAGTCCACATTTTTCATGTTATTAAAATACTGATACTGACTGTCATTAAGAAATACTTATTACAGCGCCAGCAGGCAAGTCTAAGGGTGGTTTGTGCTCAAAAACAGTCACTGATGAACATTATGGTTCAAGACATTTAGTTCCTAATAACAACCTGCATGTATTCCTCTCTTTAATAAAAACTGATCAAACAAGCTTCAGTTACTTAAATTACTTACATTACTATTAAAATTAATCAACAAGTATTTTGACAATGGATCAATGGCCTGTGTCCAAATTCTCTGATTTCAGCTGCTCAAGTTAGATTTTTGTCTGGTTTCTTTTCTCTTCTGTGACAGTAAACTGCTAATGCCTACGTATTGGACAAACTTAAACATTTGAGGACTGCCCCTTGGTCATTTTTAACAGTTTTATGACATTTTGTGGACTAAACAGCTAGTGGATAAAAGAAGAAAGCAATGGATGGACTCATTGATAATGAAAAGAAAAATTAGTTGTTGCCCCTCTTCAGACATACAGAGTGCTGGTCAGTCTTTTGATATATGATATTTTATGGACAGGAGATAAAGATCAGGGTGGCAGAGAGACAAGTGATTGATTATGAGGGGTATACATTTTATACATTTTATTTATACAGTTTTGATAGCATAATGGCTTCACAGTCATCTGAGGGAACAAATGCAGGCTGATATACACTAGGGCTCTACTTCATAGTGAAAGAATCACTAATACATTTCTTCTCTTAAGCTGATTAATCATATTTGCTCTAAAACTGGTTCTTATAGATACCCAAACCACCTTCAGATCATACCCTGCCCATACCTGATTAAAAAACTCCTAGTCAACATGAACATCTCAGGGTTCATCTCCCATAATAACAACTTTCTTGTTAAACCTCCTGAGGTGAGTTTGGTTTGCAGGGTCATTTACATTACATATACGTACAGTATAACCTTGGTGGGATTATTAATTTTGCGTAACAGAAAAAATAAAAAGCAAAATCACAAATCACTCTTGTGAAACTAACCAACAAGTATATGATGATTTAGTTTAGAATAACTATTCACCAGTTGACACATTTTATTATGATCAACTTTATTCCTTAATAAACTCATTCCTCCAGCACTACACTGCACCAAACCTAATTATTGTTACGCAGTATTACAGTTTTAATTGTTTACCATCCTCTGGTCAGTACTCTGTAAAACTTGTTCACTGTGCATTTTCCAATATATAACCTTGTCATCTGTTTTTTTTAAAAAAAGGTCATTTAAATGAAGGGGACATGTTCTCCATGTGCACTATGCAGTGACGGGGGTAGTCTGACGAGCGCATCTTTTTCGACCCTGTCTGTTTATTGACCGTGCCATCAGGAAGTGGCCGTGCTTTGTCATCAGGTCAGCAAGCTCATAACTCACCGGCTCTGTCTGGATGCAGAGCTACATGCAGAAAATTAAAATGATTCTGCAATGAAGCAATTTGGAGAGATGTCCTCGTGCAGGTCACCTTGGGTTTGTTCCTCAGAGCCGGTGCAACGGTGAATTAATGCACCACTTGGAAACTGCTGTACTCTCAAACTGTATTAGATTTTTCATCACTGATGTCATTTTGGCTTTTTGTTTGCTGCTAGGCTTCCTCAAAAGTTGATAGACGCACAAGCCGGTGCTGTAGCATGAGCAATGTGTTTCAGTTTCACAAATACTGATTTCTCATTTGGTGTAATCAACAACTGTATGTAGAAAAAGTGAGTAAGAAATAATATATGAAATTAAAAAGTACATGTACATACAGTATATCTATGTTTCCTACAATCCATATTCTAACTGTAACAATTCTAAAGATCATTCCATACTAAGTGTAATTCTTGTTTTTTTGCCTATCTCTGCAGAATGATGTGCATCTGCTTACATTAGTGTAAGCATTAGTGTGAGTGTAAGCAGAAAAATTACAGACAGGAATCTGCCCTTTCTTAGCATATTTTATGAAGTATAGTTTTCATAGCTTGTTTGTTGATGTTGAACATGGTGCAAAAGCAATAAGTCAAATAGATGTGTGATAGATCATAAACTGTTAACTCTCTAAATCGTGTAGCAAGCAAAACTGGCAACTATTCATTAGATCCAAATGTCAGAACTCACTGCTTCTCTTATTTTTTATAAGGGCTGAAAAATGGATACCTGAGTTTTGGGCTGAGTTTGACAGGCTCTGGAAATTGAACAGTCAATCCTGAATCTAATAATTAGCTGCAGCTCCAGTTGGACTCTCTCCTTCATTTAAATAACTGTCATTGTCTTCCACATTGGCCCCTGTGAGTGGCCTTTCCAGTCTGGGCCGATGAGGCTCCCGGCCCTGGCGATGCAATGCAGTACTGAGCTTCTCCACCTTTAGCATGCATCTATATTTAAACCCCACCGCAGCACATTTTGTATCCCTGTCACTTGGGGGCATTTGATGTGTGTTATTTATTACCTTTGCACAATGACACCAGGTCCATGTCCTTTTGGCATTTGACACTGGGCGCAGGCAGCTACAGATGAGGGTAGGTTAGACATACAGTGGGGATTAAGGGGGTCCACCCTCTGTAGAGAGCCTGACAGGATAGACACACCTCATTGAGTAGAAGCGTTTTTCCTGTTCCAATTTCTTTGTGGATACAGGGAAATTTGGGAAAATGCATTTCTTTACCATGAAGACTAGAAAGTAAAAATGGCCAGTATGGTTATTCCAAAGGTTTAAAAAATGCTTGCAAACCCGTCTAACTCACCGTAGCGCTTTTCCACTTAGGTTGCTGCACAGATTAAAATGCACAAGGTATGACAAATTAATTTGTGAGCTTTGAAGGCGTGAAAAGGCAGATTTAAAAAAAGACAGAGTCAGGATAACTGTTTCTACCTCTTTCCAGTTTTTATGTTAATCTAAGCTAACCACCTTTGTCTGAAAATAGGGGATTGATTTTTGGCAAGAATCCTATTAGCATATTTCTCAAAATACTTATAAGAGAGAAGTCGACTACAGTTTCCATAGGCCAAATCATCTTGCATTTGCTGCTAATAGAGAGCAGTAACATCAACTTTAACTCACCAACTCAGACTGTACAGTATTATTTTATCATATTTTTCAGTTCCCTATCTTTATTTTCTACATTGAAATGGTTGTTTAAGTAGCTTTTAGATTCAGTTTTACTGTGGGGGAAAAAGACTACAATTTCCTCTGCACCCTTTTTACTTCTCCACAGAGTACACCAAATCTGATATTTATTTATTTTTTAGATCACACGACCTCATGCTAGCTTCCTGTGGAAGCAATCGTGCTCCCTGGTCCTCAGCATTTTTTTACCGTCCTGCTGCAGGCATTGTAGGTCACGGGGCAGGACAGAGTGTCATAGCATGTTTAAATGTGACACAAAGCCGTCTCTGGACTTTGTGAGTTTCTTAAGCTTTGTGGCAGAAACAAGTGAATCCAGCTTCCCTCTTGTATACAGGGCTGTTTTGTTTTCCCTTCTCTCCTGTACCATAAGGAGAAACCAAAGATGCAAGCAATGTCACCAAGGGGCGGTGGTGGGGAGGCCTCTTTGCTGAGCCAGGACCCTGTTTACCCTCCTCTTACCACCCCCTTCTTTGACCTGCTGACAGCTGCAGATGGAAGAGATAGCAGCCTGGAGCTCTGAGCAGGACAGGTGAGAGAGGGAGGAGTCAAGAGCACTCAGTCAGCGACAGCAGCCCTGGGACACAGAGATGGCAAGCTGCTAGAGATCTGTCGACTCAATTAAATGTCTCTTCAGTATGCCAAGCGATATGGCGTAGCCTTGGCAAGAGATTTCAGACTCCCCCTTTGATTACAAATTGCAGGAGGGACACAGTCTGAAAGCTGTCACTTAGGGACGGCGCATTTCAGAAGAAAGATGGCAAATTGATTCTACAAAGTCTCTTCCCTCCCTTTTAGTCATTCACCTCTTTGCACTAGAATTACGCAGGATTTCCCCTTCGGAGAGCTCTGTTGTGTGGTCCATTTATGGGGCAGGGGGCAAGCTACGCCCTACTCCTCGCCCCGTGTTGATGAATGGGCTCTTTGTGGGCCTGTGGAAACAAGCTGAATCCCTCCATCTACCTCCATATGGCCAGGCCTATACATCTCCTGTAGCCCGGGGCCACAGCACAGTGAACATCTGCCTCTTCCAGGGCGCTCTTGAGCACAGGGCTCCTCATGCTCTGAAGCGCCAACTGGACAACGCAGATGTTTCAGTTCATCGTTTTTGCTTTCATTTCGCCACTTTTGTTGGCTTCATCTAAGCCAAGCTAAGCTGACATGCTCTTAAGATAGCGCCCTGCAACGCTTCATCAGAGTTATGTCTGTTTGTTGTACGGCTGTGAAAGCTTGGCGTCATACTCAGCAGGTTTGGCTTGTTTGACCCATATCTGAAGCGCGAGGCGTAAACAGCCAAACTCCGTGGCTCTGCACTTTCTCCTTTAACTGCTTTTTTGTTTTGAGTCCTGCTGATGAAGCGAAATGTCTCGCTTGATGACTCCATCATGATTGTTCTAATAGGCTCCATCCAGCTTTTGACTAGGCACCAGTATCTCAAGCCCAGGCTGTGACTTAGGAAAGAAATGACTCAACCATACCCAGCAATGACGTATGGTGAAAAACTGGCCTTTTCCCATCAACTTCGCCATATTTTTTTAATGACGAGAAGTGTCAGTGCTCAAAGGCGGATTGGAAACCAGATGTTGTCCGTTTTTGTGAAGGTGGTCATGAGCAGGAAGGTGAATTCCTGTGGAAATAAAGCTCCGCAGAGACTTAATTAAAAGAGCGTCCTGTGCAAACGTTTATCCAGCCCCTCCACCCCATCAGGGGAGATTTAGTAACATTCCCATTGTCTTCAGTGTCCACTCTTCACTTGAGTGTGACTGATGGGTAAACGCCTACCTGCATAATGGTGTGATTGATGGCTGAGCTCAGGGTTGTGCCCTCAGGTAGGTCTGACAGTTGCCATGGAGTCTTGTCATGATGGTTCATAAAGTAAACTTTCCTGTTGGCTTTACCTGAAATTCCCAACATTACCTGAGTGTTCCTGAAGAGAACTGTGATTCATGGGTGTTTATATGAGGAACTAAAGTCTGCCTGAAAAACTCATCATGACTGTGCTGTTCTGCTACATATTTTGCCTTGGAAAGTAATCATCATATCCATTAAACAGATTTACAGCACATACTTTGATCAATAACTGCCCAGATTTCCACAGTGTTTAAAAATATGTCTTAAACTTCTCTATAATACAGCTTCCTTTCATTTAGGCACCGTGTCAGGAATAATAATGACATTTACTGGCAGAAAAGAGAGAAAGGTTAGAGTTGCATGTGGACATACTGATGTTTTTCATGTTAAACTTAAAGCCTTGAGCACAGAAGACAGTTAATGTCAAATTGACATACTTAAGTTTAACAATGAAGTAAAGAATTTACAAAACACTGCAATTGCCCATCTGTATGTCTTTTCTTTTTTTTTTTTTTTCCAAAATTACGTAAGACTTAGTCCATTCTTATAATGATAGACTACACTGTGAATTACTGAGCTGGATTTTATCATATTATGCAACGTGGCAGAATGACTGAGGTCTGTTGAAATAACAATAAAGCGAATGTTTTTCCAGTGCAGACAGACACTCCACTGATGGGGTGTCAGACTAATTTCCTCTTGTCTGAGCGTTGGAGGCAGCCTAATCGACATTCCAATCATAATTCCAGCCATCTTTGAGCACTTAGAGGAAATATTCATATGCCCCATTATCACCCACCGCGCCTGATGATAACTTACAGACATAGAGAAAAAACACAAATTTGCTTTACAGTGAGGAAAATTGTCTTTCAGTGGCCACATGTGCCCACACGTGCTCATAGCCAACGTTCAGGGCTGCCTGGGAGTGTCACCTCTGGAAACATCTAACTCAGTTTGATAGCATTTTATGTTGTTCTTTTTTTTTGCCTTCTCTCCCCCACCCCCCCACAGATGCGAGAACTGTGTGGAGATGCTGTTTGTGCGCGGATCGGGTAACTGCGTGCAGTGCGACACGCCCCTGAGGAAGAGCAACTTCCGCGTGCAGCTCTTCGAAGACCCGACCGTAGATAAGGAGGTGGAGATTCGCAAGAAGGTGCTGAAGATGTGAGTGAGGGGCAGCCGGGAGGGTGAGGGGCGCGGCTCTGTGTGTTTATGTGTCATCCCATGCCTCCTCCCACTTCTTAAGCCACCTTTGTCTTTCTCATTACACTGTTTGTTTTGTAGACAATGAGTCTCCCCAGAGGGGGCTCAAACGGGAAGGCTCTTTCCCTGCCAGGTTTTTACTTCTCAGCCCCTCCCTGCCTTCTCTCTCTCTTTCAGCCTCTCATCTGTTCTTTAATAGCCCCTTAATTGACATCTAATGTGTGTCTATTAGGCAGTATGCAGACATGGTATTATCAAATGGTTGATTTAATGGAAGCTATTAATGTCGGTGCATATTCGCTTTCATCGGGTTTTACTATTTGCATCATCAGTTCTCCTCTTTCTCTGCAGATACAACAAGAGAGATGTTGACTTTCCCAGCCTGAGAGAATATAACGACTACCTGGAGCAAGTGGAGGACATAGGTAGGGCCGATTTGCAGGCTTCATGCTGCAGTGGAGGTGGAAAGAGATGCTACCCTAGTGTAATGATTTCTGCATGACTCTGGCTGCACAGGAAGATGTTTTACAGGCACTAGAGCCAGCCAGGGGCATGGATCATGGAGCAGGACTGCCAATGCTAATGAGTCTTGACTGGCAACCCACCATGCGCTTCTAGCATGGATGTATTAAGGGAGCTGGGTGCGCTGCGCCTGTCAGCATTGCTGCTTTTTTGTTGCAGTGGTCAACTGTACTTCTGCAACCAAAAAAATCCCCTAATCCCAATGAAGACCACTATTAGAAATGTCTGTAAAACTATTGATAGGACACCTCAAACAGCAAATAATAATGCAATATGTAAATAATAATAAAGATTAAAATAAGGGTCATTTTTACTTTTTGTATTGCCCATTTTTAATATTTAAAAACCTGCCCAGAGATTTAAAGAGCAATTTTTTATTTAAATATCGTCATCCCAATGTGAAGAATATGGGCCAAGTGCAACATGGAGGGTGGGGCAAGGAAAAGAGACACTAATGTGAATTTCAGGTATATTGTTCCAACAGTGATGGTTTTTTTTTGCCCTTAACAGAAAGCAAAACAGCTCCTGTGGTCCAGGTCATGAGTTTGCTGCTTGGAATTTGCACCAGTGTGTTTTTTTTTAACCTTTTTTAACCTTTTAAAAGCCTCAACATTCTCCTTAAATTCCCCCTTAAGCAGCCTTGACATTTTTTCCACAGTTTGCCAACAGCATATAAGTATATATTCTGCATCCATCTCATTCCACTGTGTCTGTGTAAATCCACAGTAACTCACTTAATTTGGTAGCAATATTGAATTACCAGATGCTGTTTTTAAGGCTGCTTCATTCCAGTTTCAAACATTATTTTATACACTTTTTTTTCCTGTATTTCAGTTGGACATATTTGTTACATTGGATCTTGACTGCAATTTTAAATGATGGTATTGTGGGTTTGAAGAGTGCTTGTCTTCACAACATGACATTGTGATGATGGGCCCACAAGAGGGTCTCTTGGGTTAAAGAGGTTAAGGGCCGCGGTGTACTCTGTCAAAACTTGGTTGTTCGACGTGTTGTCTGGCCAGTCAATGGTTTTTATTGTGGTTCTGAACAGCCACACTTGTGTGGCGGTGTGAAAAGCCAGCCGTCATAGAGAGGAGGGTGGAGGAGGGGGAGGTGATATGGTTTAAAAATGGGAATAGAAGCACAGATTTTCTGACAGTTTTCTCCTAGATGACATAGTGTCACACTCATGAAAATTGACCAAAATCGTTTTTAAAAGAAGTATGGGTATGGGAAGACTGAGTCTCTGAAGCTGTTTGACAATAAGGCTAGAATTGCTGATGGAGGATACTGTCCCCATAAATTATGTTTTGTGTGTCCTCCATGTAGTTTATAACTTGACAAACAACATTGATGTGGAGAACACCAAGCTGCGGATGGAGCAGTACCAGAGGGAGAACAGAGACATCATCCAGAAGAATAAAGCGAAACTTGTACGTAACATGTCTATGTCTCACACATGTATCATACTTTGATACTTTTAAAATAACAGAATAATTTATAATGACAAACTTTTTGCTTGCTTCTCTCGCTGGAGAGGTTAGAATAAGTAAAAAGTAGAAAAGGTAAAATATGGCATCGCTGGGGCTGTGGGAGATTCAGCCTTGAGGTCAAAGACGTGACATGGTTTTTGTCTTTCCTGTTCTCCTTAGACGCGAGAGCAGGAAGAGCTGGAGGAGCTGCTGTTGCTGGAGCAGCAAGGCAATGAGCAGCGGAGACTGGAGGTGCTGCAGGAGGAGCAGAGGCAGCTGCAGGCCAAAAGGAAGAACAAGCAGGCTCTTCTGGACGAGCTGGTGAGATAGACACATGCTGCATGTACATATGCCCACAGTCTGGCGAAGCAAAAAGCAGTGATATTATGACAGATGTTCCATGTCTGACACACTCCCACACACAAAAACACACAGGCACACACCCTCAGCCTGAGGGTCCATGGCTGTGAGATCATTAAGAGCTTATTACCAGTCATTGTGCTTCGGGCTGCATTGTTCTCATTCTGTGATTCCAAAGCCTCTTGGCTCCTTTGTGTTGACCTGCGGGCTTTGGAAGTGATTGTTCCTGCAGAGAGGGCTGCTGAAGTACCATCACAGATAGCAGGCTAAGCTGTGTGTTTGTTTGTTTAAGGCACAGGGCCTGTTGACTGTAGGCAGATGAGATCAGCTCCCACCCCCCTAAGGGAACTGTCCTGAGCTCTGACATCTGTACACCACTGTGGCCAGAGAGCTCACTACTCTCACACTCACCTACACCAACACATTCATTTAGATTTATTACAACTGTTTCCTGAAAAAGCAGCAAATTAATCAATAAAGTGCACCATTGGGAACTTGTAACGCTTATCCTGGTTTACTGGTTTACAAGTTCACATTATTTGTCTGCAGCTATTTGTTTTCTTAGAGATAATTTTTTTTCTCAAGATCTTTGTGAAATAATAAGCGTGATGTGTGATGTCATGCAGATAAAACCAGTGAAGTACTTATCTAAAATAAGTGACTCACAGTGAAAGTGGTTCATTTGTGCAGTTAGACCCAAACTTATCGTTGTGTTTTTTTTTGGTTTATTGGTAAGGGCTAAGACACCTCTAGACTGTCCTCCCATTGCTGTCCACCCCATCAAAAATGTCCTACCTCTTCAGAGAACGTGTCCGCGCTTGTGTTCTTAGACCTCTGTGCTTGGCAACCCTCCACTGGAGAAATTGAAACGTCCGACCTTGCATTTAATGGAGGTGAAGGCGGCGCAGTGCACTTGAAGCAGCGTCCCCTGCAGTGCCACAGTTTTGTTAATATGGCTTGCATCAGTAATGTGGCAGCTAGCCTGGAAGCACCCCGTGCTGATGGTTATCCAGTTAGACAGAGATGTCTGGGAGGAGTTTTGGGGGTTTGGTCTGATGGGGTGTATTCTCATCTCCTCTCAACATGCAACAGTTACAAAGAAAAATGGCCTCAACATGTGTCAGCTGTTTTTGATAAGGAGTTTCTGATAAGACACCTTGGTGCATGTATCACACATTATTAACATTCTCTTTAAATCCCAAATCCCATTTGTTTCTCCAGGAGCAGTCTAAACTTCCTGCCACCATCTTGCTTGCCCAACACAAAGTCCGTGCCGCCCAGCTGGAGACCCAGATCGAGCAGCAGAAACAGGTGGTCAAACCCACAAATCTATTTTCAACTGGAATCCATATGGTGAGTATAACACTTATTCACTCTTTTAACTCCAGTTCATTCATACAAATTCAAAGTGACAGGTTTTCTTGCCAAACCCTGGAGCTTGGGGTGTGTGTGATTTACATGTTGTACTTCAGTCGGACAGGTTCTCTCTTTGCCACTGTACCAGCACAGAAAAGGTTAGCATTTTCCAAGAGATGTGCTTCTGTGCACATTTTTTCTTATTCAAGTCAGCATTTTAAAGATATAACATAGAGAAATGGGAAGTAATCTGACTGTGAGGATCAACCGTTTTTCCATAATGTTTTGAGATATGTTTTGTCGCTGAGTGTAGACAACTGTGTCCTGAGGGTATGAAAACAGCCACGATTGGTTGTCTCGTCTTGTCGCTGGGCATCATTGACTTAAATTAAACATTTCCCACTTCCCAAACTTTTAAGTCTTGAAGTGCAGTGGGTGGTGCGCGAATGTTTTTCATGGTTTAATTATCAGTAAATGGCATTGTATCAAGCCTCCAGTGTCTGTGTGAATTGGGCTTAAGGCTGCTTACTTTTTAGTGGCTATTGTAAACAACCTTGCATTCAAAAAGGGGTTGTATTGAGGCGTGTCTTTCCTTGCCCTGGTGAGGCAGTGCATCACCATCCAGGAAGTCCAGTTGGAGTAAAAGATTTTGAAAGTGTTATCCCATTAGTAATTATTTTATTTTTTCAAAGCAAACATGAGGCAAACAGAAGTTCACACGACAAAATAATCTTCCAGGAATGTGCAAAAGTTGGGTCAGATCCTTTCGCCAGGTGACCCTCTGATTACCTTAGTCACCTTAGTCACCTTATTGAAATAAATGAGAGCTATATTGTGTTAACATATGACCATAGCATGAATTTTTCAGATATGGCTTTGCTCCAAATAAAAGCCAGGTGAGCACAGTGAAACAGGAGAGCTTGAAGAATGTACATGTAGCGTACCATAAATAACAAATGGCTACTATATTTGCAATGAGCTCATGCAGGTTAAGGTCACATGGTTGTGTACCTCTGCCACTGAGGTAAGGTAGGTCTAAGCAGTCTAGACCTTGGTGTCGTTTTAGTCTGCCGCTAATTTAAACTTAATGTGGAGTGCTTGTTGACAATAGAGCGGTGATAACAGTCCAGATCTTCAAAGGGAGGATGTTCCTCCATGTCTGGTGTGGGAACAGGCCCGCACCCCTTCAGTCATGTCATCACATTCCTGTGGGCGAACGGTGGGACCCACAGTGAGAGAGCATGTGGGCTCAGGGCTCCGGTCGCTCGCAGCTTTGCGCTCACGTGTCCAGCGAGACCTTCCATTTGGCTGTGGTTCAGGTTTTCAGTAGTTTATTTTCATTTTACTGTGATGAGATAGGCTGTGTCATCACCCCCACCCCCACCCTAGCAACCCTCATGAGGCACGGCTGTCTTCCCACAGTTCAGTGGTGCGTGGGAGAGATATCTGCTTAGCACTCACCTATTGTCAAGGTGGATTTAAGCTTTGACATACTCATGTATTTGCCTATTCTGCCCATTTTAATATGTTTTCCACTGCTGTAGCTATTTGAAAGGTCTTGGTTATATTATCTGAACCCGTGATAATCAGAGACTTTACAAAAACATTAATTTACCCATTAAACTCCCAACGACACAACTGCCTCATCCACCACCAGTGGAAAAGCATTCATTTGATCCAAATGAAGGATGTGGTACTCCGACTCTCACCCCCTTGATATACAGCACGGAGTTAAACTTGCTGATGGAGAGAGAAACAGCGTGATTGTGTTGCTCTTGGCTTCTTCTGTGGCTGTTTTTCCTCACTCCTTTCTCCCCATTTCTCTTCATCCTCCCCATCGCTGAGCTCCTGTTGGTAGAGCAAAGCTCTCACCATGCATCTGCTGTGTTGGACCGAGGGATTTGAGTCAGGGGAACGTGTGGGTTTGGATTTCCCTCCACCTCAGAGTCCATAAGAATGACTTCTGTTTGACTTGGTGGGGTTTCAGCACAGAGCAGTGGATTCCTGCCGATTGCTGGAATTCATTTATCTGCTTGGTTGTGGTCCCTTGTTCCAAGCAAGGTTTCAGTTTTTCTTCAGCAAAATTTTTGGAGGCAAACTTTAAATCATATTTCTCAGGGTGGGCATTGTCATGATCCACATTTAAGCTGATTCTCCCCATCAGTGACAAGAGTGTTAATTTGTGTTTAGTCCTTAATTGACAAGCAGTTTGGCAGAAAATAGGCAACGATTTTGATAATCAGACAAGCCAAGTAAAAATTCCAAACGTTCACTGTTTCCAGCCTCTCAAACATGAGGTTACAATCCTTTTCTACTTTTCACAGTTGACAAATTATCTTTATTTATTTAATATTTATTTTTTAGCTTTATTTAACAAAAACGACAAAGAAAATTAATGGACAATGACAGTAACTATTTGTTAAAGTCCCCAGGTTCAGTACTTTCTTGTGAAGCAAGCGTACACAATGGAGAAACGGATGGATTGCGACAGTGATGAATGGACATTGGCCTGATTCATGACCCCTTGTTTTTTCATCTGGATGTTTTTAGTGATGTGCAAGTTCACCAGTCACAGAAGCAGAAATTCATGGTCTCCCCCCCCCCCCCCATATTTTACACACACACACACACCACCACCAACCCCCAACACATTCCCCTCACCACCACCTGCCCCACCAGCACTTCAGCCAGCTGCTTCACCCCAGGCCAAGGTGAGCCGTCACTAGCGGAATGACATATCTGCCTGTCTTTGAGCAGCCCAATCCGTGGAACGTGAGGATGCCAATTTTTTCTCAGCTTCCCAATGACTCCAGCCTTTATTTAAAGAGTGATCTAATGTCGCGTCTAGTTGTGTCATGTTGTTTACTGGGAACATGCAAGGGGACATCTCAGCCATTCTGGCTATACTCTTTGCCAGGGTGATTTTCCAGGAGTTACTGAAGGGGACTCCGACCCTGATCCTGATTATTCTGGTTGCGTGTTAACGTGTTATCAAACGGATGCTTGAGGAAGTTAGCCGATCCTGAGGGAAAGTAGTCTCGGTCCAGGTGTGATGTGAGGTGGGATGGGCCTGGTCTTGCCTCAGGAATGGTCTGGAATCACTCACTAATCCTTCACTTTGTAGGCATTCTATTGAACCAAGACACACATACTCGTGTGCGGGTGCATGTGCATGCACAAGCACACACACTTACTGACACACACAAACGCACTCTCCCCATACCCAGTCTGAGTAAACATCCTTTGAAGAATAAAGTGTCTTTTAAAATAGACGTCCGCTGATATCAAAAGAGACTCTCTGTGTGGGAGGGAGGCAACTATTCGCTGTTTAAACAGGTTGCTTGTTGTTGTCTGACACATAAGACCAGCCCAGTGCCAACCATCATGACAAGAGCCATCAAGCTTGGCACCTGCTCACAGCAAAACATGGACGGAAGTTGAAGGTTACTAGCATATAAATTAGACTTGTTCTAAGCCTTTGATGTGTGTAATTGTGTGTAATAGTTTTACTCTATGTTACTCATTGTGTTTTCTTGTGTAAGAGTGTATGTGTGAGGTTGAGGATTGTCCTCAGCTGCTACAGTGTCCCATTCCTGAAAGCGGTTGACCGATGGGGAATCTCTCCACCTTGGAGCAGCTTTCAGCGCCATCTTAAATGAAAGGTCCAAGGTTCCAGCACTGCTGGGGCCCAATCCACTACTCGCAGGCGGCAGAGCAGCTGACATACCTGATGAGGCCGGCATGGGCGCCTAATGAAAGCAGGAGGCACACGCACGCACATAAACAAAGCACAGCTCACACACACAAATGTGGGTGGAAAGTTTATCCCTAAACATAGATGTGTAGCTGGCTGAAATAACCCCGGGTTCTCTCTGGCTTTATTCCATTCTACACTTAGGCAGTGGAATTTGACTACCATAGAAAACACAAACACAAGTACACACACTCATGCTGTGAGCTTGTTTGCTCAGGGCTGATTTACTTGGTAAAGTTGTCCTCTACAGTGACCTCTGCTCGGTAGACGTACTCCACAGGTGAAGCTCTGCTTCACTTTACTCTGGCAGACTGGCCTAACCTGTTCTGTCTGAGAAGTTGTTGCTATGTACTGCCCCCAACCCCCATGTGCTCTTTCACTGTCTTCATTGGTATTAGAATTTCCCTTATTCTCACTCCTGAGACAAATTGCAACAGACGCTGTCTTTATATAAATGTGTTTATTGTTCAGATTTATAACGCATTCACAAAGCAGTGATGGTGGGTGTTATGTGGGAGAGTGTATAACCCCTTGCCCTTTGGCCTTTTCCTTTTTATTGGATTGCTGGCACGTAGGTTGATAGCTGCAGGGGCTTAAGGAGATGGGTTCACTCCAGAGTGGGTGTGGGTTGAGGGGGGGTACATAGGACCGTCAGCCCTGATTGGCACCAGCACATGTGGGCATTGACACCTCTGCCCCCACCCCTGGCTTGGCCCTGTTTAGGTTGGCCTCACCAACCCTTGCCCATGGGCAGCCCAGCCCAGCGGAAAAAGGAGTTGTCAGCTTTAGGGGCTTTGCGCTGGGGCAGCTGCCACTGGTCAGGCAGTTATATTTAAACTTGAAGAGGAGGCACCGTGTGGGCAGCAGCTTTTACACTTGCTACTTGCTGTTCAGTAGGCCAGTGGGCAGTCCAAAGCTCTTTATCCATACAGAAGCACTGGCAGTGCCAGGGCAGAAGGTGGAAGTGAGGGCTGAGGATGAGATGGCAGTAGAGTGACCCTTAACTAGGCTTATTAATTGTATCCACTATACAGTGCTGACCACTGTTTCCCTTTCCATTGTTCTCATTATCACTTTGTGCATTAGCGATGAGGGCCTCACAGCCTTGAGAGCTCTGTTTGAACAAGCTGTGGCTCCTCAAACCCTCAGGAACCCAGGGAGTGCACGTACTGTCGTGCATGTGTGTATGTGGATGTTGCAGGGAGGTGCTGATGGAGAAGTTAGACTCTAAGTGACCTTGATGTGTCCTGCTGAGCTGCAAAGTCAGGAGAGTTAGGAGAGTGCTGATGTCCGCGGTGTGTGTGTGTGTGTTTGTGTGTGGCACGCGTATTTGCTGGCATTCATCATTTGAGCTTTTGACCAATGAGCTTTGGGAAGATGGGCATTGTGAATGTTGGATAACACCTCCTGTTTGCCCCAGTAGCACTTTGTATCTCTCTAAAAATGGCAAAAGAAATAAATCAGTTTTAAAAGACTTTTAAGAAGAGTAATTGGAAAAAGTGTTTCAAAATCCTGGATGACGGCTGACAAAGATCCCATCTATGTCTTGTTTTTAACGTAGCACAGTCAGCGCTACGCCTCGGGGGCAGTCCTCTCAAACTGCACAAGTAATGTGACTTTTATGAGACCCCTGTCCCATAAAAGTCACACGAATGTCTGCCATATCACTCTGTCAGATGGGTTAACCCTGCTGCTTTCCCAGATGGTCCTGTTAAGACGGACAGCAGAGTTAAGAAAGAGTAACGTGACGGCATATCACGAGCCAAATTCACCCCCCCAAACCTCAAGAGGCGTAGAGTGCTTAACAGTTTTCCAAGCCAGCACACCTGTCCCCTCCACCCGACATGAGGACAGGCACTGGTTACGGCTTTACTTGAACTTTTAAAACGCTTCCCCTCTGAAGAACTGAGGCTGGTATTGCTGGATCACTATGACTCTATCAGGACGAGACCAGGACGAGACCAGAAGCAGCCCTACTCTCTGTGGCGCAATGGTGATTTCCTCAAATCATCCTCCCCTGCGGTTTTATTAAGATTGATGGCCCCCAGAGTTTCATTTTAGTGTCACGGGGGTATTATACGAGTCTTAAATACCGGTTATACACAAACTTGAAAGCGTCATGAGGGCGCACATAATGTTGTGTAGGTAGTAAGATGGGCCTCTGTGATGTTAAAAGCAGATGTTTGTGTTGGCTCTTTCAGTGGTGTTGTTCCAGCGGCCCCTAGTCCCTCGGCCATTTCTGCTCGGTTGGGCCTAGCTGGGGGTCCCTTCTCTCTCCCTGTCTCCGTCTTCCCTTCTGTTGCTTTCTCTCACCGGAGCATTTGGAAAACAACATTCATGTGCCATAATTCTCACAAGCTTTTAATAGCACGCGATGAGTTCACAATTAAGAGTTTCTGAAGTATGATTAAGCAGAGCAGGGGGGGGGGGCGTCTGCGAGGGCACAGCAGTGTGTTTGATTGACTATCAGACAGCTTGTCTCGTACCAGTGTACATTTACTCAGAAGAGCAATGCCTGCGTATGCGTGTCTTGTGCCGTGTTTGTTCCTGGTGATGTGTGTCTGCCAGTTTTCAAGGTGCCCTTGCAGAGGAATGCAACAGAAATTTCTCCAGACTGGGGGCTGGCTCTGGTCTGTCTGTCGCTTGTAGATCTGATTTACTGCCCTTTAGCTATCTGCAACTCCCAATTTGCAGCTCCCTTGCTCTGCCACTCCACCACCGTAGACTTTTCTCCCTCTGCTTCCCCCCTCCACCCTTCGTCCCACTGCGTCTCTTTGATTGGCGCAGTAGGGGAGTTAAACAGTGCTGAAAGTCGGAAAGAAGATGGATGGAGAGACTGAAGGAGTGTGAAAGTGAGGGAGAGTGACCAGGTTTGGGTTGGTGGATCTGGGTTTCATTAGCCAGTGGTGGGGCTCCACTGTGTTGGATGAATGGATGGGACAGGATAGGGGATCACTGGCACCTTGGGGTGAAAGGTCAAGGAAAAACCATAGGGAAGTGTATGTGTAGTGTTTTTACAATCTAAAACTAAGGAATAGTGTTTGAAAATGATCATGCAGGTATGAGCAATGGGTTAAAATAGTATTTCTTTGTAGTTTCAGATTTTAAAAAAAAATTGAATAAACATGGATAAATGTCAAATGTTGGTTTCCCTTACAGTCAAGGACTTTTCTTTGACTGTTGTGAAATAATTTGTTTTATAAGAATAAATCCATCAATCCTCACAATGAAATAATACCTGTTATTTCAGCAACAGTGGTTTCATAATACTGCCAAAAGACATGTTGTGCTTTGAGAAGGCGTTCAGCTCTCACTATGTCTTCGCTGGAAAAACCCTCTCACTTACTGTTAATATACTGCCACTGTCACTATCCCTGCTGCCACTCCAACCCCCCTCCAACATGTATAAACCACCACTGAATGCAACACGTTCAGACTCGCTCTGCTAAGGTAGTTGAAAGTCCTTCTCGGAAATGGGATTGGGTGATATGGGTTAAATTGTGTTCACAGTGTGTGTAATTTTTTGTAAGTTTCAATATTAAATATAACATGATATAGTTTAGAACTGTTGTAAAAATGGAGACGATTCATTTACACGAGTGAAGTGAATTAAATGATATGACATATCACTTTGAAATGGTGAAATCATACAAAATCCAATACTGTCATGAAGTATTCTAACTCATATTGCCCAAAATAGGCTATTATAACCAGGCAGACATACTAAGTGGTTGGTAATTCTGTATAATTTACAGTATAAAAGCTTGGACAACAGAAAAATTTACATCGTTTTATGGTATGCAGTATATTTTCATGACACTATAAGGAAATGAAGGAAGAGGTTGGCGAGGTACGTTGAAGAAAAGCATAGAAAAAAGTCAATTACAAAATCAGACTTGGAATGTGTTGTACACTACATATCAACAACATGTAACATTTTAAGGGTTAGTAAGAGTTGTCTCTGTATGTGTGGTTATTGTTTTGTCTGTCCGACTATGCTCCACCGTGGCCTGGTTGGGACAATTACCGACATTGTTGTGTTTGGCGAAGAAACTCTGTATCCATCGCTGTCTCAGTGTGCATCACTTGGTGCTTTTGTTACTTCCAGCTCAGCTTTGGTTGCTTTATTTCCCCGTGGGTGCATTCGCATGGGCCAAAGCATGTGTGAGGGCGGGCAGTCTGAGGCCGCGGGGCACATGTTACTCGTTTAGTTTGGTTTTCATCAGCTCCCCTCTGTGTTCTGTTGTTTATACACCCCCACTACTCTTTTCTTTGCTCTCTCTCTCTTATCTTTTTATCTTTCCTTTGTCTCTGAGATCCTTTGCTACTCTGTAAAATAGTCAGTGTTTGCTTAGACATCATCTTTTTTAATCCAGGTTTGTTTCATGACTCTGGCTCGTCTTATGAGCCTCATTACTTTAATGCTGGAGAAAACAGAGCGGTCTGACGCTGTGTGGAAATTCCCCGTTGATGGCAGAGCCCCAAATCGAATAATTCTACAGTATCCTTAAGAAGTATCATGTTTCTCACTCCATTGCCATGGTCAAGAACATTAGGAACTGGAGTAGCCGACTCAAATCTCAACTTTGAGTAGTGATGGATGGAAAGAGGTTTTCAGTGCTTGATGCTGCAGGTTTCATCACTATAGGAGACCCAGCAGTGTACGTGGAACAATCCTGAGGACATTCACTTCACACAACATTGTTTTACGTAAATCTGTGGAAAGATGATGAAAACAACAAAAAAATCAGACCTAAATAAACAAATGAGCAAAGCAGCTAAACAAACAAATGAGCAAAGCACTTCCTACACACTTAAACCAGTCTTCTAAATTTAATTTCAGTTCAATTAATTATTGACTTTCTCGTTTGCATTTATACATTTTCAGTTGATTTGTCTTTGTTTCTTATTACTATTTGTCATGCCAGCAGTTAGTTTTGATCCAAAGTACACTAGCTTTTGCTTATCAGGAATTGCATTTCCTCAGTAACCACTTCGCAGTTCTCCTGTAAGATGTTCTGTTTGTTTCTCCTTGATCAGATTTCCATCAGAAATAGTTGTTGAGTTGCCAACAGTGTGTTGACCACTAAGAACATGCTCAGTCATTGTCCCAGTTAGGTTTTCCCACCACGCCAGCAGTGTAAAGGGAAAATGTTGTCAGACAAAACTTCTACTTCCAAACCAGTTGGTCGAGAACTGGTTGTTGTTAATGCTGCAGTTTGATTGACATTAAGCCTTCTCCAAATGTTTTGTCCTTTTGTGTCTTCCTGATTGTGCCATAACCGTGGTTTCCAGTGTTGCACTGCACACTAAAGTGAGACAATGAGAATTGTTGTCCTGTGTTGAATGTTGTCTCTTTGTGTTTTTTTTTTTCCCCAGCGTCAGACGGTGTCCCTCCAGCCTATGCCCAAGATAGAGGAAGTTCTTTACCACTACAAGCCCCTTCAAGTAGAAACCTATGGACCACCGGTGCCTGAACTGGAGCACCTGGGCAGACTCGGGTACAAACATATTTATGCACACATCTATTGTAGCCAGGGGCAATGTAGTTTCTTTGAGCCATACATCATACAGCTGTCAAGTTGAATGAATGAGGAATAACCAATAATTAGTCCATAATTTCCTTATAAAGTCTTTGGAAATTTCCTGGAAAGAATTATATAATTTGGAGCCAAGAAGACTACAGGAAAAATGGCGACAAAGTTCTGAGACTGTTGAGATTAATTGCTTCTGTCAAATTTATTGGCAGCTGTTGATTTCCTGTTATATTGTCTTAAAACAACAGCTCTATTTCAAATCAAGTGAATATTAAGTTCACCGTTGCAGCAGTCCACTGACTCATAACATTAGTTAATTGGACTCAGTTAATTAGAAATATACTAACTGAATATTGTCTTGATATTTCTTGTAACTGGTACCAAATTGAAAAGTTTTTTCCAGGGACCAATTTCCGTTTCATGTCTTGAAAAATATAGGAAACCATGGAACAGGTAAGAAAAAGTGCTGGTGATTAATATTAAATGTGAGTTTTGTAATTCTCCACATAGCTGCAGGGGGAATTGTGAAGGTTTTTGTGTAGAGTTAGAAGAGCTGCTAGAAAGTCAGTCAGCTTGGAAAGCCTGGCTCGTCTCACTTGACTCCCCTCTGATTAACTGGGAGAGTGAAAGCAAATGAGGAGAAGGAGTGCCGGGAGAGAAGGAGAGAGAAGGGAGGGAGTAACAGCCATCACCCTGCCACAAGCCGCCACAGTGCCTCTGCAGGAGCGTCCATTAACACACACAGGAAGTGCTTTCCCCGACGGCCCCTTTGGGCCAATCAATCCACGACGCCATTGGTCCAGTCCTCGCCGAATGTAAGCGATCCATCAGACATCCCAGCGCCCAGCCATCTGTACTGCAACTGGCTGGCACTAAAGCCTGCCCACACACACAGAGCGGCCCGCTTTTATTGGGTGACAGGAGCAAAACGGGGTCATATTCTTTTTGGGCGAGCTCATTGACTTTCAGTGCTGCTTCACCCTGACAATAACCTTCATTTGGCTGAGACGTGCGGATTTGAACATAATGTCAGCATGTTTAGGATAACGGTTTTCTAGTTTATCCTTCTTTATTCTTGAGATTAAAGTTGCTATTGACTTTTGTTGCACAATCACATTTACCTAATTACCTGGAAAATCACCTACTTAAGGTGAAGTGTTTTTCTTAAAGGATTGCAGGAGAGTTTAAGCAGAATAACTGGTACTTATTTACATTATGTATTCAGTGAAGTGCTGAGGTCCTACTTCTTTTAGCCAGGCTGATCAATATGCAGATGAAACACATCTCACAATTTTTGCCGCATGCTGGAGCTCAGAGGAGGGAGGAAGAGGAGGGGTGGGTGAGGGGCCCGGTGTCAGCAGTTCAGGGGTCCAGGAGGACCGATGCTGGAGAGGAAAGGCTCTGCCACAGAGATAAATGAGGTTCAGTTCAGTGAGGAGCGCCAGTCCCACTGGTGCAGGCCGCAGGCAGCGACACAGACAGGCCCCCTCAGACAAACCACAACTCCCAAGATGCAATGTGTGCTGTTAAGTAAAAGCAAGGAATTGTGCTGACACTTCTGCGCTGTTGGCAGTTTGTGATTCAGCGAAGTTTGAGGTTTTGTGCATGCAAGCTCAGACATACATAGAGATGATCAAGCTTGCACATACGCATACATGCAGACGGTGTCCCTTAAACCTGCTATACGTTTTGTGTCATACACACTCACTCTCACCCCCGTTATTGCAGTCCCAGCATTTTGGCCACAAAGGAACTTGTGTGATGTGGTAAATATTCACAAGTGTGTGTGTGCATGGACGAGAGAGAAGGCAGACGGTGTTGAGCGGGTGAAAAGTGAGTCCCCTGTGTAGAGCGTTGGACTACAGCTCCAGTCCTATGACCTGTGAAGGGAATATTCTTGAACGTGTGAGGAGATATAGTTGTGCCTGAGTGCGGATGAGGTGAAAGGGGCTGTGAGGGGGCAGGTACTTATTTTAAAACACGGCTGTTTATCTTGGTCAAGGCCCACGATGACAGCAGCAGCACTGGTGATTTGTCTTGGACACAGGCATCAAGTGAGATCCGAGAGCTGAGCTCACACACCCCCTCCCTGGTGGCCCCCGGGGGCCCTCTGGGGCTGGTCTTTCGCACTGGATGTCCAGTCGACGCAGGACTAACTGGAGCTGTGCTTTTTATTTCAACTCTTTTCTTCTCCGCTGTCTCCTTCTCCCTCAGAGTCTGTGTCTTTTTCGCCTTGTCCCTTTGCCCCCCAAAAAAACCGCAGGAGTGCTGCACGGCTGCCAGGAAAAAGAAGGGCCACGCCTCTTTCACTGTCTCTCCCTCTCTGTCAGCTGTACCTGAATAAATATGGGCTGAGCTGAGCTCCTATATTAAAGACAGCTGCCTCAATACTGGAGCAAAGTAAAGGCTGCATGTTCGGGCAACTGGGGCCTCCAAAAGTGCCCATTCAGCTTCCACCTCTGTATCCACCACCCTTTCACACACACACATACATAACCAAATGCTCCTCCCCTGATGTGCATAGGTGCGTATGATTTGCCACAAAGGATAAGACCCCGACTGCGTGAGCTTTCTATAACGGCAGGGTAGTGCTGTCCATCTCATTGACTGGCACATACCCAGAAGCGTGCGTGAGCTGTAAGAATTATGAGTAGACTTTGAATGCAGCATCACAGCCTGAACTCCAAACGTCCTACCATCGCTCCTTGCTTTTATGTTGAACAGTAAAAGCCTTTAATAAACAAAATCAAAGCAGAAGTAAATACTGCTTCGGAGGCACAAACAGAAACATATGATGTTTACATTGACATGGCTGTGATACGAGTCCCAGCACACGGAGGCCGAAGCAGTAGCCGTTTTAACTCCCGCCTCCTCACGTCAGCCCTGCGCCTGCTGACGGACGTAACCTGGAATGTAGAAGCTCTTGCATACATCAAAATACACACCACCACCAAAGCCATGCTCGCATTATAGTTAAACAGGCCTGTGTTTAGGTACATGAGCTCATGTAGACGCATGCTGACAACCTGAGAGACAAATTAACATTCTATTTTTGTTTTTGTTTGTGTGCGCAGATGAGCATCTGGGTCTGAGTTTGATCTCTACAATAATACTTTTTGAGCGCTGTCTGCGTAGGCGATGAAAGATGGACTGGGATCTCGTACAAGGACAAATCATATGGGGGGAAAAAAAATAGGGGAAAGAGAAATTGGCTGCGGAGCGTTGAAAAATTCGACTCAAACCTCAAGTGCTGACAATGAAAGCTCGCCAGAACAGTTGTTTGTGTTGGCACGGGTGGCCCTGAAATTAGCCCATCTCTCCCTGACAGAGGTTGCTCAATGTGCTTCGCCAAATGCCAGTGTGTATAATATTATGAAGTTTTGTCTCCTCCCCCACTCCGCATTGCATTCTATAATTGGTGGAAAAAGTGAGGTTTTCTGTTGGGAGCGCTTGTCAAGCATCCGTCTCTTGTCGGCGGGGCGAAGGGGAGCAGCTGAATGAGCAGAGTGTTTAGTCTGGAGCTCCTCTCCTGGGGATGCACTCCCCTGGACGAGGAAATGGTCCTCAGAGCACTTTCTCTCACCAAAACAGACAACGAGTGACTAGCTGAAGGGTTAAATGGCGATGGGTAGTTTTGTGACCTCTCATTCATAAACACAGAGTGCCCCCAGTCGTTTTCGTCCCCTGGAAGCTGCCCCGATGTCTTCATTTAAAGTAACTCACTCTTTTTATGGACATATGTACATACACATGGACACTCAGAGGTAATACATAAATCACTTGTGCACACACACACATAGACTAGCTATGTTTAACGTGTACTTAAAGGATGCCTGCTCACTGTTCTGGTTGGGAGCCAGGGGTTAATGGGTCTCTGAGTGATGCTTTCCTCCTGCCTGTGTTCTCTAGCTTTCCAAGCATCCCTTGGCGTCTGCGTGTTTATGTGAACGCCGTGTGTATCTGTTTGTTTGTTTGTTTGTGTGTTGGCTTATACTGCAGGTTAAGTGCTTTGGTGGGAGGGAGATATCCAGAATAGTCGGTGGTGCCATCACAGCCCTCAGTTCCTGGCAGCTGGCTTTGCTAGCCTCTCCCTGCCTGGTTGGCCTAACTCCAAGTCTGAGCTCTCCATCTTTCCAGCTCTGGCCCTGCTGGCCAAGAGGACTACCAGTGACCCTGCGATTGGCTCTGGGAGTTAGCAGGACCACTAAACATGGTCCATAGAGTACTCTTGAATCCAATTCTGCCATCACTAAATTAGAGCATATGAGGTTTAAATTGCATACAAATCATTCTTTCCTTCCCCCGCTTTCCCCTCTCACTCTGTGATGAAAGTGCAAGTCAGCCATGATATTCTTCTTTTTCACTCAATATGCAGAGAACAGTCGCTCCAGAGGAATCTTTTGA
>JAOXYL010000113.1:12240323-12268264 GCA_028564955.1 Terapon puta | reverse complement strand
GAAAGTGCAAGTCAGCCATGATATTCTTCTTTTTCACTCAATATGCAGAGAACAGTCGCTCCAGAGGAATCTTTTGAGTGAGGGGGCTTGTATTTTTGGCCCCAAATAGTCGTGCACTCACGCACTCTCTCGCACACAAACACAGCTTTGATTCTGAAGTTATGAGCTGGAGACTGAGGCGCCGGTTAGCATGACCTCAGATGAACTCCCTCAAGAGCTGCGGTCTTTGATCTCCTTTTACTACTATTAGATAACGTCTCCAGGCACATATTTTGCTCTCATTCAGCCAATTAAAACATTATGTGACGCTGCCAAATGGTACCATTTATGGGACAATGGTTTATTCGGCTCTTGCGTAACAGTAGGGCTTTCCCTCAAATACTTTGGGGTTGCCACCATAACCAAGACCTAAAGCTGAACTTGGTTTCTCAGATATCTGATACCCCCATTCTTCCACACTACACACTCGTTGCGTGTGCCAGTGTCTTGTGTTACGAGACCCAGCATAGCCAGTAACTATAGATTTCAGTGCTCTTCAATTCTCCAACCATTTTAGTGTTTCCATAGCTTAGATCTAAAAGCTCGACTGCAGCAGCCGGCTCACAGATTTAACTATTTGCATAGTGTGGATGTTCAAGTCCAGCTATTTGACTTGCAAACCTGTCTGTGTCAACTGGATGCCCCATCTTTATTCACAGCACATCACCACCACGGTCTGATACTTGGGTTCTTGTACTGTAGGTGCTTTCTCTCCTCGTTACTAACTAGATCAGGAACAGAGTGGAGTGTGGCCACCGACCGACTCTCTGCCAGCCCCCACCCAGGCCATTATCCTGTCTGTCTCAGTAAACAGACCATTAACAGACAGAGCTGGCCAGATCACTATTGTATTCCCTCCCATAGATCTGTGCAAATATTGATCTTCTCTTGAAGTATGAGTCAAAATAAGCACGCGCTGTCGTTGACTGGAGGCTTTTTACTTGTGGGTGAGTCATTTCTGACCCAAAGAGCAGGCGGAAACAGAGGCAGCATTACAGAATGACAGAGCGGGAGAAACATTTGCCGTGTGTGTATTCTGGTCATCTGAAAGAGGTCTGCTTTTAGTGTTATTGTTTTCCCTTCGTGGGCTGTGTGCCAGACAGACCAGCAGTCTCCTCCAGAGATGAACCCAGGCCAGGCCAAACGAGGCCGCTGCCAGTGAAGGAGACACCGGCGGGCAGGGAACTCCGTGGATAACGGCGTGTCCTGCCTCCAGGTTTATTTGTATCGCAGCCTGGAAGCGACAGGGTCAATACCCTGTGGCGGGTGAAGTGATGCCACCTGACTATTTTAACATGCACTGATCTGCGCAGAGATTTGCAAAGCAGCCGTGCACCGTCTAGGGTTGTGTGTTTTGATTTTGAGGCGGACAGTGCTAATAACCGTGTGCGCATATACCTAGATTGAGTGTTTTTCAAACAAACATCAACAGACCTGTGCCTCTCCCCTGCTCTTCACCCCTGGGGCAAAGGGCCAGGCAATGTACAGGGGGATTAGCCGGCTCATTTTCCCCTCTTAAGAGCTGGAGAAAGAAAACAAACTCCTGTCATGTGGGGTTTGGCTGCGGGGACTTGCCCCGCACGCCTCACAGTAGGAGGTACTTATCCACTATGATGTATGAATTATCACCCTCCTGAACCTTTCCCTGCCTTTTTGTTTTCTTCCATTCCCCACCCCCCTGTCTTTGCTCTTTTCCCATCTTTCTTCCTAATTGAAATCCTCTTTGCCTCCCAAGTGCTTGAGGTGCTTCAGTAACCGATACCTGTGGAGGCACCCCCTCCCGGGAAAACTCTATTCTTCCTCTCTGCAGCGGCGGTCCATTCCCAGAATGTTACATCCAACTGTCAAGGTCCCTTTGCTGCATGTATGGGTGTGCCTTGTGCTAGCAGCCATTCACTGAACAGCATATGTCCTTCCATTGTTTACGGCCCCATTTGGTTAACGATGACACTGATGTCATGTCATTATCCTCCCTCTCTTCAGTCTGGTTTGCCCCCTCTCCCCCTCCTCCTCCCTCTAAGCTCTCCAGGGGGCAGAGTTATCAAGTGGCAGCTCAGGAGACGAAAGAAAGATGCTCTCTGTATCAAGTAGCAAGCGGGGCGTGTGATGCCTCGCCAAACCCCACGGCTGCTGTGCTTAGGTGTGAAGTCAGTGGCCCAGCCAGCCAGGCAGCCAGTCAGCCAGCCTCTACTGCCCCCATCAGGATAGACGGAGGAGGCGCAGGGCCAAGATGTAAGAAAGTTGTGGATGAGTAGTGACAGGTGACACTTGGACCAGGAAGTGAAGCTGAGCAGAAGTAACACAAAAGGCCTTTATCGCAGCCACCTCCACAATGCCATCTTTCATAGGTCCAAAGAACAAGCGTACCTCTTAGTCATTATCACTGACACCAAGGAGGTGCTTTCTTGTGGACAGCTTCCAGATTGTCAGTCACTCCTCACGAGAATGTATTTCTATAAGCGTTAATGTCAAGTGTCACCCAAAGCTTCTGTTAACACTCTAAACATGTTCTCTCCTTAACTAAGTGTTAGCGATACCCACCTCCCCGCTCCTCCTCTCTTATTGGATGCGGGCAGACAGACTCAGTCTGTCGTGGCGATGATAAGATGCATAATGGATCAGGGGTCTGTAGGCTTGTGAGGATATGATGTAACCTACTCAGCCCCCCCGAACACACTCACAGAGTACAACTTGAGATAATCTGGTGGACAGTGGGTAGGCTAATGGCTGAGGATCTGTCTCACACACTCACACGTCCCAGAGGAAGCCGCATTGAATGGAAAAGAGTGTGACCTCTGACCTGGGGTGATGAAAGACCGCTGTTGACAGATATAGTATACCTGTGAGAGCCCTCTGTGTTTGGCCTGTCTGCGGGGGTTTTGTTTCTGGACCGCAGCCTGGACCAATTCACACGTTCTCCACCGGTAAAATCCTGCTCCATCGGTTCGCCGTCGGTATTGATACAAACAGCTCTGCCCTTGGATAAACATGTATTCACACACATATGAATTGTGTAGACACGCACACAGAGGCACGAGCACACATCCACACAATGTGCTCAGTGTGCTGTGTCTCTCACAGGGGTACATTTTCTCTCAGGGCAGAGTGTAGAAAGGAGGGGCAGATGGGGTAGCAGTGCTGCGAGTGAAACCGGAGCCGCCTGAGGAATGCAGGGGGTGTTTTTGGAGGACTGGAGTGGAGTTTGGGGGGTGAAGGGGGGTTGACTTAAGGGGTAGGATAGGTGATTAGGGGGTGACAGCTGAGTGCTGACCCCTCTATAATGACAAATCATCTGGCAGGTGTGTGGCTCTGCCACCCCACCTCCCTCCAGCCCCCATCATTTCCAGGCCAGGAATCCTCAACCGCTGCCGGAGCAGAGCGCTAAAGGAAGACTTCCGGACATTCACACTGCCATCCAACAGCCTCATGACTGGCCTTTCAAAGTATGGGGCAGCCTCTATTCAGATATAGCTCGCCCTGCGCTTGTCAGCTGCCCTCTTTGTGCACTCAACACACCGGTCTAAGCTCCCTCGCTTTAATAAACATAGATAATGAGGCTCCGGTCCTTGGAGCAATCTCAGGTAGGATAGGCTTTATTGATTTGTCTTTGTAGATGTCATTTTTTTTCTTTTGGGTGTTGATTCATCAAAATTGAGCTTTTCTTTCCCAACTGCCTGAAAGTCAGTGCACCCCGATCGGGTCATGAATCATGCTGACGATAAGCTGAATCCAAAAATCCTCTCATCCTTTTGCGAGGTAAAAACAAATGCTGACCCAGGATCAGTGAGAGATGTTGTGAAAAGGGGACAGGTGCCAAGCTGAGGCCCAGTCTTGGGACAGAATTAACAGCAGCCAGGCTTCAGAATTTATGGATCCTCTCAGAAAATCCCATTTAGACATTGCCTCATGTTTTCTGTTCCACTGTAGAACCCGGCTCAGCTTTGAACTTGCTGTGTGATATGCAGGAATGTTCACGTATGAAAGCCGCCAAACCACATACAGTAATTCTGCAGTGAGCGTTGTTTAAGACTGATTCAGATTGCTCCATTGTCCTGTGCGTCTGCTCTGTGGTTTGTATGTTGATTAAGTATCTGCTTGCTGAAATAGCCATTGTACCATTACAGGCCTCTTTTCTTTTCCATCAAGCCGGGACCTTCCACAGCTCTTCTTAATCCAATTCCAGCCAACACATGGAGTCTAGACGAGAGGCCCAACACAGCCTGCACCTCTGTCTGATATCTGCCACTTTCCCCCCCCCGGAATCCCGACCGCGCTGCTACTTCCCCGAAGAACCCGAACTCCCTCCGTTCCAGCAGCAGCATCGCCGATACGGACAAAAAGAGGAGCCACACATTCTCAGCTGGAAATCGCGCAGAACCCGCCGGAACATTTTGCCACTTATCTTTTCACTTTGAATTAGAGACGGGCCTATGTGGTGTTTTCCAGGCAGCTGGAGTGGGGAATACTTTCAGGGTCCCGTCAGGAAAATCTCTTGACCGTTATTAGCATTAGCAGGAGACATTGCCCAGGTATTCAGAGTTCCAGACCCCAGTGGAAAAATGCTGTTAGCTCTGAACAGTTTTGATCCAGCCGCACATGGCTTTTTGAAAGAAAGGGGTAATAGCAGATTCTATGAGAAGAGGTTGAAAAAGCAGTTTATCATCTATATGTTGGTTCCAAATTCCATTTGTTGTAATTCACGCCCACTGTTTATGGTGAAGGAAGAGAAAAAATCTGACAGAACATATATCCCTCCGTAGAGGGTGTATGTTAATGGAAAACCCCTGTCACGCTCCCTCGTGGCAACGTTCGTCTGACACGCACACTGTCATACTGTGTCATACTGTGTCATTCAGTCATCTTCATCACCTGCACTCATCTTTTCCCACTCCCCGAATCCCCCCCGCCCCAGGCGACATAATGGGCCAGTCCAAAGTGACCCATATTTACCCAATAATACGAGGCTTTGAAAAGACCCATATCGAGTTGCAGCTAATGCTCCAGTGGGGCCCGGAGAGTGAAAGATGTTACCGGCCGAAACGGCTTGGGTTTCAGGGCCCTGCAAACAAAAGGCAGTCCAGTCCTCAGAGAGAAAGGGAGAAAGAGGGGATGATGGGGTGGCGAGGGAGGGAGGAAGGTGGTGGAGAGGGGTGGGGGTGTGAGTGCACACAGTGAAACCGTAGCGTCAGAGGGGCTCGAAGGGTCTGTTTCAGAGGGGCATACTGTGTGTTGGTGTGTGTGTGTTAAAGACAGTGCTGCAGACCTGGCCAGTTTTTGGAGGCAAGTGTGATGCACAATTTTTTATGTTTTTCATGTCGTTGCATGTCTCAAGACGCTGTCAATCCGCTCTCAATGCTTTCAGCGTCATCAGGCATGGTCACATGAAGAGAGTCGAGTTTATCTTCACAGCTTCACGAACATCTACTGCCGGTCACATGCACGCACAAGTACACGGCCGACCTTAACAGGAAGATGCGGATACAGCCGCCGAGTTAATGGAGCAGAACTGAACTAACCTTGAGTGTTAGGGGTGAGTGGAGGGCAGACGAGGTTGGTTTAAGAGAAGAGGGTCTGCGATGATGATACCCAAAGGTGATTTCACCTCATATCCTCCCTCCTCTTTAATTCCCGCCCCAAAACCTACAGCACTCACCATCTTCCTCCCACTCCCCTCCTCCTCCTGCACGTTCGTTCCCTTTTTGCTCTCTTGCTCTCTCTCCTTAGGGGCAGGCAGGTATAAAGTTACACAGAGCTCTCAGCTTTCTTGGAAGGAATGACCACATGAGTAGCTTGGGGATTAGATTAGCAGGAAGAGCAGACTTAGCCGGGCTGTAAATAGCCCACTTTTTTCACCATTAAAAAGGCCCAGTACAATATAATCAATAGATAGCACTCATCTGATGCAGGAAGCCATATGAGAAGACCTCCCTCAAGTGCTCTGAAGGACAGGCTACAGCAGCTTGGGCCTAATGAAGTTATTATTAATCACTGGGTCTCCTGTTTTGAACTTGTGTGTTGTTTCTCTAGTGGCTGATGAGTGGTCTTTGTGTGCAGGACCTGATTGGCATCTCTTGCTGCCCTTCTTCTCCCTTTCACTGTCCATTGTAAGACGAGACAAGGTCATCTCGTGCGATACTCATGAATGTCTTGATTTTACGTCTTGTGTCATGCCAGCAAATATGTTTCAACTTTCAAGTTTCGGCAGAGGTTTTATTGCATTACGAACAAAGCACCTTGTGGAATCATAAAACACCAAAGCAAAATATGATCTATTCGGCGTGTAGTCTCACCGACACCTTTCCTTGCTGTCCATCTCTCAGACAGACACACACACACACACACACACACACACACACACACACACACACACACACACACCTTAGCTCTCAGTCTCTCTGAGCCTCCCCACAGGTGTTAGGTTACTCTGTAAAGCAGCTTGAATGGGCACAGAAATCACAGAGGGCTGTCTGTGCTCTTGATTCCCGTTTCACTTTGAAGTTTCCCCGGCTCACAGGAACAGGGGCCACAAAGCCAGACTCGTGTGAGGGCTTTAACCCTCTCCACCAGGGCTATGGTTTCTGTGGGGTGGAGGGGGGCGAGAGTTATAGGGAGAGACAGCATTGACAGGCGAGGCTACGTGTTGTCTCAGTTGCTGCAGGACTTTGCTTTTTTAGCTTTGTAGTCAGAGCAGTACAGAACATGTGTGAAGTTTTTGAGCACTTTTTCTGAGGGCAAAAAACAGGGGAGGAAGGATTAGAGTGGGTGGGAGCATAGGTCAACCCCCCCCCCCCTCCTCCTCCCTCCACACACAACTCAAAAGTAGAGGGACATCTTTCACTGAGGGGACAAGATGTGGAGACTAAATTAACAACTCCACTGTTTTTCTGTCTGTGCACGAATGAGAAAATAAACAGTGATTTTTGGCTTTGCTTAAGAACCTGAAAAGGGGCTTTGGCAGGATACATCTGTAAGCACTTAAAAAATAAAAGACACCCATAATACTTTAATAGAGCCATGTTGGAGAGGCTTTTAGGCACAAGGTGTTCCAGTGTTAGTGTATGAGTATGTCTGTCTTCGTTGATCTCATCAAAGGGCCAAAGGGTCGCAGAGAGCCAGAAAAAATAACTTCAAGTGTGGATTTAATGAAGAATAAACTTACACTCAGGTTACACTCACAGAAACTACTTTTGAGAGCAGCACTCGGGCTGCCAGTCAGTCACATTATTTACAAAATATCTCGCTGCTGTTACTGACCACGGCTCTCTGTGTGTTCTCAGGTATCTGAACCACGTGCGGGCTGCCATGCCTCAGGACACAGCTGGAGGATACACATCGGCTTTGGCTTGTCATCGAGCTATTCAGGATGCCCTCAGTGGGCTGTTCCCTCCGAAAGGCTGAATGTATCCAGAATCGGTTAGAAAAGTTACTGAAATGGACCATAAAAACCACACAGCTGGCCACCAGAAGCTGCTGTGGTTGACAGTGCTCTTACTGAGTTCAGTCAAAGTGTATATGTATTTTTATATTTTGTGTTAATTTTATATTTAAATAAAGCACAATGAACACTGAGTCATTTAGTTATTTATTTAAAAGTGAAACAACTTAGGATGTCTGATGTCAAGCTTGGAATAATAATAGTTATAATACATTCTCATCTTATGACAAGATGCACCAACATCTGTAATAGAGGCATCTGTGCAATTTAAAAAAAAAAAAAAAATTTATGTTGAATTCTTTACAGTGGCGGGTCGACATGATGATTACGTTGTATCTGTAGCTTCTTCACACTTCTGTCTCTTTGGAGCTGGTTCTGCTGACGACTCTGTTGAATAAACAGACTGTTCAGAATCGAGCACTGTACAACTACATAGTTCACAAAGCTAGAAAATAGTCTTCAGCCCATCTGGCAGTACATAAAACACACATACAACCCTGACAGTGAATACTCTTAAATTAGGTGAAACTTTAACTTGCTATTAAGTGAAACTTAATAAGAGGGAACAATTTCAACCACAGTTTCCCAGAGCTGAAGGTGACATTTTCAAATTACTTGTTTTATTTGAAACACAAAGATCCAGTTTACTTTAAAAAAAGATTAAAAGATTTCTCAAATTTGAGTAGAATATTCCCACAAAAAGGACTCTGGTAATGAATACAAATGTTTTTAAAAGGTTGCTGTGTGATGAATTAATTGACTAATCAATGCAGCTCTACTCTAGTGAAATATTTAACACAAAAATCAAACAAAGGAAACTACAGATTCAGACTGAGTGTCTTAGAAACGAACAACTCAATTCCCTGTACTATAGGTTTACTGGGTTAAGTCTTGTATGTCATCCTGTAAGGCCGACTAGAGGTTAACCTCTTATACTGTGAGGTCGAATTCTCTGTCTCTACTGTTTTATCAATGACTTCTCACCTGTTTGTTCATGATTGCTGCTGAAGAGGACTTCTTTAGGGACTGTGAATCTCACACACATCATATCTTTGTTGGGTGCTACATTACGCACAAAATGCACAGAACTTCGGTTCTCCAGAGGGAATCCAAGGCTGCAGGAGGCCCTCTTCACCACATCCGTCTCAGGGTTGTCGTCTTTAGAGAAGCAATAGCAATGCACCGTGGGTAGATTCTCATCACAGGGAGGTTCCTGGTGCAACAAGCCTCTGAATGCATCCAGGAAGTCCAGAGCCAAGGCGGGCAGATTCATCACCACATGGACAGCGGTGTTTCCCTTCAGCAGCGCAGGCAGCTCTCGCTTCAAAGGACCCTGTATGAACGCTCGGCCGTCGAGGTTAAAGGTTCGGACCTTGCTCTCCACCTTGTTGAGTTTGCAATTGTGCTGTAGCCATCTGTAGGATTCTGGGTTGAGATCGTTGGCCAGCACGTAGGCACCGGAGCGGGCGGCTGGGATGGCGAAAGGTCCAACGCCAGCAAACGCATCGAACACAGTGTCACCACGTTTGACAAGCTGCACCACCCGCTGGTGCTCCGTGCTCAGCCGAGGGTTCCAGTAGACACGAGAGAAGTCAAACTCATAGTTTACCCCGTTTTCTTTCACCTGCAGCAAAGATTATATTAATTTAGTCAATGATCTGAATAAACTGGCATAAGGTGACTTGGTAAGATGTTAGGCAACCATGCGCTGCCACAACAGCTTCAGTGCACCCTGGCAATGATTCTACTGGAGGGATGAACGCAATTTTTCATAAGATACTCTTTAATTTGGTGATTTGATGATGGTGGTGGAGAGCGCTGTCTAACACGACAGTCCAAAATCTAATCAGCATAGAAATGGTTCATTATAAAACAAAGGTGATCACTTAGAGCAGTTTTGTAGTTTTGTCATAAGATAAAGATGATTAATCGTAACAACTTTGCATTGATCTGTAATGACCCTCTAAGGCGTAGGCCACTGTATCCTCACCGTCATTTGTCTGTGTGACAGCAGATACAAATGGATAGTGCTGTGCAAGTATGTGTATAACATGAACATGAAATAACAGCATATTAGTGGACCTACTTTGGCGACCATGTTCTCCTCTCCAGCTAGCACCTCCATCTTGAAGAAGCGGAAAGTGGAGTCGATCATGTTCGTCTTATTGACCACACAAGTGACACCAGGGTTTTTGTCCATGATGACTTGACCTACAATGGAAGCATCCATGAAGTTAGACCTCCCAGCATGTTAAATAATGGCCCTTTAAATTAGGTACTAATCACAAAATTGCACATTTATGTAAAAAGTTAATAAGAAAAATAAAACAAGTCTTTTGCCTGGCATGTAATATCTGTTTATACAGGACGTAATAATACAAATATGTGGTAGAGAACAGTTCCTCTTTGATCAATTCTCACATTACGCAATTTATCTGTAACCGGACATCAATAAGTTTTGAAGCTGATAAAAGTGTGCTCCAACCCAAATCCAGACTTGGGGGCACTGATAAAGTATCAGCATTTCTTCCTCTTTAGATCTGAGTGTTCACATGACAGTAAGTCACGAAAGAGTCAATACACTGTAAACACAACCAAATGATGCATATGGTCAGAAGTAAAATTCTGTGGATCACATTTACATGGAGACAAAGATGTTGCAAACTTTGCATGAAACTTGCAAAACATCTACTATGTCAGATAACTTTGTTATTCAAAGTTATACATGGGCAGGTGAAAAATGAAAGGTACGGTCTAAATAAAGACAACAGATGCTTTAAAAAAGGTGTTCTCCACCAACATTATCATAAAAACACCAAATGGTTTAATCTGCCTGTCTGCATCTCACCTATGAGGTTCTTGTACGGGAGTTGGTGGTCCCTCAGGTTCATGTGTGCAATGTGTCCCACCCGGCTGAATGCAGAGGTCACGTCCTGACCCTGAGGGAGCACAGCCTCCAGCACCTCCTCGCTCTTCAGATTGTGGTAGGTGAGCTGCAGCTTGTACTGTTGCAGCTCCTCTGCCACGCCGAAAGACCTCAGGGCCTCAGCCTCGGCCTCACTGAAGGAGTCCGGCGAGGACACTTTGTGTGGATCCAGCAGGACCAAACGAAAGTCACCACTCTCCTCTTTATCTTGCACCACTCTGGGCACCCCTGGACGCTGGATGCATGACTTCTTCAGGCTCTTCACTACTTTGTTCAGAACCCCAGTGGGCACCCGCAGAGCTGGGACATTAATGGTCTGTGTGAAGGCCTCTTTATCCAGTGTGGTCATACCCCGCACCTCTGGAGGGGGTCGGTACAGTTTAGGCTCCATCGTGGGTTTCAGAGCTGAGCCAGAACAGGCCGGCAGGGAGGCAGCAGAGCACAGACCCCGGCACACAACAGCAGATTTTGAATTTCTGTCACTTTGTATGAACGCACGGACTCTGAAGAGGAGCCTGAAAAGAGAAAAAAAGCTGTTGCTATGAAGCTCAAAAGTTCAAAACCACAAGATAACTGTCAAATTAGATTTGGATCAATAAAATAATTAATCTAATTAAAGCCAAATGAGAAGTATTTACACAGTTATTTTTGTAGAAAAAACCCTCATTCAGTTCTCACCTCAACATCCTCCGCTCTCCGGCATGCTTTCATACGTCATCGGCAGTCGACCAGAGTCGAGCAGTGATTGGTCAAACGGGCAGAGAGCCCTTCTCTGATTGGGCTACCTTTCCTCTGTCGTAAGCCACGCGACGGATATTGACAGGCATGTGACCTCGCAAGTATTCAACAACAACAATCATCAGCTGGAAGGTCTGATAAGAAAAGAGTTTAAAAAGAGGAGATTCAAGGGAAGATGGGGTCAAAACTCCGCGGAGTCACGTCGAGGCGTTAACCGGAGCGTGGAGATCAGCACAAGGCGGTTTGTTCGTGGAAGTCCGTGTCCTTGGGAGGTGAAAATGAGCATCAATGGGGCTCCGAGCAGAGAGCTGTACAGTGAATGTGCAGCCGGAGACACCGAGACTTCACCATTATTAACTAATGTAAGTATCGGAACAGCCCACAGACTGAATATGTGCAGGAGAATACAGGTGTGATATCAATAAAGTTCATGTGACTGTCACAGTGCTCATCACGCGCTCTCTGCCTCTGTCAGCACTTTCAGGAAAAGTTCAAGTCACACTTCCCCACAGAGTAAAATATCTGTGTTTTATATTATATTCTTATGCAAACAAAAGAGGTGTGATTTAGACACTGACTTCATTTGCTCATAATGTTTAGTATCCCTCAACCCACAACATTAGTTATATAATTCGTTCTGTGGCACTTGAGGGAGTTTCTCTATATGTCTATATAATAAATCCCTGCACTGTATTTCAATGTAATTTATTTATTTTGCCTTAAGATAATCATGTTTAAAGATACTGAGACAAAGTCAGTCATAAATAGTCCATTATGAGTCCTTCTTTTTTCCCCTCCAGAATGTAAATTCCTTGTCGAAATGTCAAAATTTTCAGCGGCAGTACAAATTACATAACCCTGGTGTCCTTGGTGGTCCCAGTCAAGATATCACGTATCAATGGTGTTATCAACGCCCTATTACCTTGTGATAGTTGTTTGGAGTTGGTGATTGATTCTGTGATCTCAAAAAGTTCTCTTTGATGTTGTGTAGTCTGTCTCTGTGATTTTTAACGGAGAGATAAATGTTCAGCTTTACAAATGAGTAAAATTAATATTCTGTGCGTTTTATAAATACAGAAACAACATATGGTGAGAAGCAGAAAAATGTGTAACCGTGTAGTGTTTTTGCAGGGTTCATCAGAAGTAATGATTCACTTGACATAATATAGGTGCATGCCAGAGACCACAATTCTTAATTAAAATGATCAGTCAGTACCATCGGCTCATTTGCTGTTTTAATGTGGACAGAAATGTTAGAAGAAATGCAGGAAATATTAGATACAGCCAAGCACTAATTCAAGTGAATTAACCACACACGTTAAAAAAACATTTGCGTGTATATTACTGTTCGGTGTTGTTGTTTCATCCAGCACCTGGAGACTCAGTTACATATACCAGAATAATCTGACCTTGACGTGACGTGTTTGATAATCAGGGCAGGAAGATGTGTGGTAGCCTACAGCACAACATCTCACAAATAACATCCCAAAATGACAATAATGACAATCTGAGTCCTGTGTTTGTTCTGCTGGTCATGCCATATTACGTGATTTGGATCTTTACTTCAAAAGCTGCATTCTAAGTATTCTCAAATTAATTTCATTTGCTTTTGCTAGTCTATTTTCAGTTTACTTCCTGTCTTTCAGTACTGTAACCCGAGGTGAATCATATTCAGCAGCCCGCAGGTCAATCCGAGCTTGTTGTGACACTGACACCAGAGTTGCTACTCGTTCTCTCCAGGATATCCCCTATTAGAGAGGTCAAGCAGTTTGGGCACCTCCCCTTATCCTGAGCTCAGGCAGCTGTCCCACAGCCAGCAGCTCAAATCCCACCGCATCCATTCCCATCTCTATTCGCTGATCCTACATACCACTGCAGTGTTGTTTCATGACATCCATCATAAGGGCCTGCCAGTTGTTCTTAATGCTGTCAGGAGAAATTCTCTTAAAGCTCCAACAAATCAGAATAGCGTAGCAAATAGAAGATTTCCTCTGCCTCTTTTTGTCTTCACATTCACTGTTCACCCCTTGATCTTATATCTAAATGTTTTCTTTTCTGTATGTGCAGGGAGCAGTTCAGAACAGAGCCAAAGGAACGTCCTTTGCCTCCTCTGTGTTTAACCTGATGAATGTCATCACAGGCAGCGGGACACTGGGTCTAGCTTATGCTATGGCCAACACCGGAATAATTGGTTTTTCGTAAGAGCACTTTCAGTACACCATCTGTCACAGTACTGTTTAAAATTCTGACATCTTTTTAAATAAATCAGACACAAATACAACCACATGTACACTAATTTCTGCTCTGTCCTCCTTTCTTCTCTAGTATCCTGTTGGTAATTGTGTCCACACTGGCAGCATACTCCATACATCTACTTCTGAAGCTATGTGACCAAACAGGTGAGAATCTAACAATGGATACATAGTCTAACTTTAGATAAGCACATACTCATGTGTTTATCCACGGAGTTTAATCCAGCTCTTTTGCACACATGCCCTGGACTTCCCTATTGATTAAATGCTTTATGATTAGATCATCATTTAGGGAAGCTGGTTAATATGTTGTTCAATCAATATAATTTTGATTGAATTAGATAATGTTTTCTGTCCTGACTTAATAATCTTTGAAAGGGCAGTCCACTGATTCTACACATCTGCTTTTGGGAAATAGCAGTACATGGGTGTATAAAACATTTTATGGCTCCAGAGAGTGCTGAGCAAAGCTTAATAAATGTCCTTGATTCAGCATTGGATTGGCATGAAAACTACAAGTTTTTAAGCAAAAATCTGACTGTATGGAGTTAGAAAGAGGCCTCTGAACGCACTCCTCTTCTTACTTAAACACATCTGCATGTCCAGCTGATATGTCAACAAATGAGTTGCATCATGGGTAATGTAGGCATCATGTTTTGATGAGGACAAAAAATGCATGGGATGAAAAAGCTGACATTTTATCTCTTTTTTTATCGTTTGTTTTACACTGTTGATACATGATACACGATACATGGGTGAATCTCTCTTGTAAGTAGCCATGTGTATCTAAATATTTTTGTTTTGACTCTCATAGGTATTGATTCATATGAAGAACTTGGACGGAAAGCCTTGGAAAAACCAGGAAAAGTGAGTGTTGTCATTTTGATTAGTATGAGTAAAAGAAAAAAGGAATTCACTCACTTATATTTTCAGCATGGAGACACATTCCCACTAACCGCCTTTTCAAAATTCTTTTTAGGTTCTGGTTGGAATCACTATTATCATCCAAAATATCGGTGGTAAGTCAGCTCCCATTTCACTGTACAGTTACTGATGTTATTTCTGACATTTTGGACATAAACCGATTTTGTGGTCGTTTAGAAGTGTGGTGGTGAAGAGGGTGCAGAGTGCTGCAGGGTCATACCATGGTCAGTTTATTTTGGAGGTAGATAGTGCCTCCTACTGGTGACCAGAAGCCTCTGTGCTCAGTTTTATTTCCCAAGCCCTCCTCTTCCTGTAAGGCTATCATCCAGATTTCCTGATAACCTTTGACCCTGTCAGCACGGTCTTCTCAGCCCCCTCCCCCTCCCCTGAAACCTGACTTCACATCTAATTGATCACTGATGGTAAACCCTCCCAGTGTTGAGTAAGCTAATGGGACCCCTCCCTTTATTACCCCAACCTCCCCTACTTCTCTCTTGCTTTCTCTACTGCCATCTCCACCCGTCCCTCAGCCACAGACTGCGTTCCTCAGACGGTGGAGAGCTGAGGTGATAGCTCCTCTGCAGTCATTAGTGGCACGGCTGAGTGGATTATTGCCGTGCCCTCTGGTATGTTTGTGGTTTTCCCAGCATGGGGCAGTATGTGTGAGAGCCAGCACTCCAGCATGCATCTGTCTACACCCCGGGCCCCTTTTATAAGAGTGCAATTAGCCTCTCTCTGGGTAAACATTCATCTGTGCTGCCAAAGCCTGATGGGCCAATTGACCTTAATTACTGACCAGCCCAGGGCTCTCACAGCCTGCTTCTCTCCTCGCTCTTAATGAAATGAAAGTGGCTCTGTCTTACGTTGAACACACTCTCCCACTGTTCACCGGCCACACACAGAGGGTTTACATCAATTTTCCTATGAATCTTTACATGCATGCTTATTATTAGAATGTGTTTTCCTACAACTTCAACGTCAATAACAGTCCTTTTTCTTCACTCAAGGGCCTTTTTTGTTTAGAAATGTAAGTACTGTCCCACCAAGAATTCTCATGAAAGTGTTGTTGTGCTTACAGTAACCAACTGCATGAAACTAAACCATTGCATCATGCCTGTTGTGTGATCCATGTCAGTGTGCCTGCATGGGTTTGTGTGGTTGCAAAGATATTTCTTTTATGGTTCTTTTTAAACCGTTGGATGAACTTTTTTGCAGGGGAATTTTTTGGCTAAAACACTAAAGCAACTGCAGTCTCAGAATAATTTCTTATTGACAGATTGTAGTGCTTATAGATGGTATTAGTTATCCGCAGAGTATCCTTGCATCTGTGTGGGCTGGAGGGTTATTGGAGGAATTCTCTTCTCTAAACAAAGACAGGATCTGAGGGATTATGGTCTAGGCTTATTTAACGGCGAGTGCAAGACCTACCCCTGGGGCAATAAGGTCCCAGCTAACTCTGGCTCTGCTTCGCTGCACAAATTTAAATCCTCTCTCATTCTCTCCCTTTATGACTGACCATGCACTGCATCTGCATCTTTTACCAAAAACATCTTCTCCACCTGGCACAATCTCCATATCCCCTTTCTCATTTCGCTCCTGGTATTTTCGGGGCTGGTACGACCCTCAGGAAGTGACCCTGATCCCCTCTCTGATTGGTCCATAGAAGGATTTTGGTGCCCATCAGAGGCCGATAATATCCTGTTTCCTAGTGAGGTGAAGCAGGGGGTGAGAAATACCTGGATTAACGTCAGAGATCATTATTGTTAGCATCCCCCCCTCCTTGCACTTCTTCATCGCAACTGCTGCTCCTGGTCTCCAGCAGTTGGGAGAACTGCATAATGTCTGCTCCTCTGCACCGAGGGCTTTGCTAGTGATCCCCTTGAGCTGCCTGCCCCACCCATCTGCATTAACTCAGAGCCGCGGTACCCCCTCCGCCCCCTGCCTTCCATTTCCTTGTGCTGGAAAACACACACCACCCTCACACAGCAATTTGAGATTGCTTGCGCCAGCACACAGTCAGTTGTTGTGTTTGTGATTTAGTAGCTTAGTATGATTTTGTGCTTTTTGTGTTTATTTGATTTTTTTATTGTCTAAACCCTGTTTTCCTCTTTTCCCTCAGCCATGTCATGCTATATGTTTATCCTGAAGTCAGAGCTCCCTGCAGCCATCAACAGCTTCTTGAAACCAGACAACACAGGGTGGGTACATGCAGTGCAGTGCCGTGAGCTCCCTCCATCACCAAAAAGGAAATTCAGTTCAAAATCTGTCACAGCTGCGGGCAAAACCAAGCCATACTTTTATATTAGCAGCACTAAGATAACGAATGAGTCATCCTTGTTCCCATGATGTTGTAGATTATACCTTTGGCCTTCAAATAAGTCAAATTTGACACTTTTGCGCCACAAAGCTGCACAAACTGGAATTAGTTGGGCAATGAGAAACGTATGAATGATGCGGTGGAAGAAAACCACAGTACACTACTAATACTTTGTGAGCGACTGGAGGGGAACTCATGCTCAGTGTTGTATAGCCTGAAGCGTGCCCAGAGGAAATGTATTTATGATCGAGGGCCATTCATCACCCATCATCAGCAGCCTGTGTCTTTCATTGGCCTACGTGGACGAGCCAGCAGCTCCTCGCCCTCGCAGTCCCGAGCCAAGAATGTAACTTCTATCACTTTATTATTGGCCACACTGGTTTAAGCGAGAGTTGTAGCTCCTCTCAGCCCAATCCGTCAACATCTGAATCTTCCACACACAGCTGCTTTGTATTAGCGCTCTCCTTTCACCCCCCAAATCTCTCACACATGTTCCCCCGGAATCAGACTGATACAAGGGGATATCAGTTTTGCCATTCTAATTACAGCTCACTACTGAAGGAAACAAAACATTTCTGTTAATGAGTGGCTTCGGGATGTTAACAGACACACACTCAGTTCCATCAAAGCCAAGCTGTTTTATATTAAAACGCGTATCTTTTTTTCTGGCCCATTTACCATAATGTGGCAGGGCAAAAACATGGTTACACTCAAACATTTAGTTTCTGTCTGTGGCAATGTGTCGTTTTTCTTGTCGCGTTTCAGTTCAGTAACGTGCCTAAAAACTGCGGGCAGCGGTGGATTTGCGTTTGTGCTGGGCTGGCCAGATTTATGCTGATCTTCAACACTACGCGGAGATTGACTCATTGGCAGTCAGACTCCAAACTTAACTGAGAGCTGTCCTGCTTCGTGTTATAGCGTGAAATGTTCCACATTTCATGGGTTGTCTAGGTATCCTGTGCCTTTACAGTAAGCCTCAAGCCGGATCCTAGTGAAGGTTTTTTTTTTGTCTTTTTTTTACTCCTTGGTCTGTAAAAGTGGAGAAGAAGGTTAGGTAAGCTATGGCCAAGTGCTTCAGCTAAACTTAGGCTCAAGCAGAAGTGATTGGACAAGTGAGAGTCAGGGGGTCAGAGCAGAGGTCTCCTCAACATGCGGTTACAGAGCAGAAATGGTGTAGACGCAGAGACGAATCCATCAGCGCCTATGGCAACGCCACAGCTGTGAAACTGCCAAACAGGGGTCAGTGGGTGTTGATGTGGTCAGAGCAGGTGCTGCCGACTGTGGGAGCCCCATAAACAGTGGTGGAGCCGGTCCCTCATGACCCTGACACTGCAGTCCAGCACACAGCAGCGCCAGGCAGCACCCTTCCCACCCGACCCCGACCCCGTTGGAGCCGGCATGCCTTCCATATGTGTCACCTCCAACGCTGCCCCTCCTCCTCTAGCTCCCCAATCCCGAATAAACCGCCAAGGCTATCCCTCAGCAAAGGAAAATATTATTCCCCCTCTCCAAAAACCCGGCAAGTGAAATGCGGTCTCAAATGACGGAGCGACACAACGTTTGCATGTGAATTACATAATTGTTATGGTTTGCGAGAGCTAAAGCCCTTAATTCGTACCACATGATGAATCTGTCGCTCTGTATTTGAGCACGAAATGGAGACAAATTTCCAGAGCAGGTCCATTTTAAGGCAAAGAGGAGTTGTCTCTGCTGCCCATGATGACATAGGGAGATGACCATGATGGGAAACGTGGCTTGATTCAGCTCTGGCCCTATTAATAATTCATGTCCACTTGTTTTTCCAGAAATGACTGGTATGAAGATGGCAGGCTGCTCCTGATCCTAGTCACAGTCTTTGTTGTTCTACCTCTGTCGTTGTTTCCTAAGATTGGTAAGTCAGAAGATCAAGTAGCATCTTGCTGGTTTGAATTGCCGTTCCTCACCATGATCTGTCAAAACTCCACAGGTTTCTTGGGGTACACCAGCAGTCTCGCCTGTTTCCTCATGCTGTACTTTGGAATTGTGGTAAGTCTTAATATAGCCCCTCAAAATAATATTTTCCTGCTGTTCTGTTGTTGACAAGTTGCGTTGTCTCCTTTCCAGGTTGTGGTCAAGAAGTGGTCCATCCCCTGCCCACTGCCTCACAATGTCACTATACACTCAGCTGCCCTCCAGGTAACAAGAACTTCCAGTTTCCTTCCACGCCTCTAAAAGTGCAAACAAACACACATACATAAGATACCATAAGTCTGAGGTAGGCTGTTTGGACCAGACGGTCACGGCCACAGGACTACGAGGAAAACCCAGGAGAGTAAGTTTACTGATTGTGTTGGCTCTGGTTGATGAGGACCAGAGGAGGCTGTGTTCGGGGAATGGTGCCAGTCCTGAGGGGAAGGAAGTTCAGGTGACCTTGCATCAGTCTGGAAGCGACCTCTAACCTCTTGGAATTACACAGACCACAGCATGGCTTTAGACCTGGCACGCTTTACTTTAGATGGCTGTTCTCCTTTTCAGCCCCTAAACCAGCCAATGGAATCCAGCGTCATGTTTCTCCCATTTGCAGCCGCACTGCACAAGTCATCTCCTCTCAGAAATAACACGCTGCCTCTTCTCTCCTTGTTTCTCCAGGTATCAAATTCCTCTGACTCAGAGTGTACACCCAAACTCTTTGTCGTCTCCAGCAAGGTACGTGCGCAAGTCAAGCCTTATTACCCTGCGCTGTACACGCAGAGCCGGTGAGGTGGCAAGTGAGAAGTTGTTGAAAGTAGGCCTGCAATAGTTTTTTGACTCTGGTGACAAGTCACACTCTTTGCCTATGAAGAATTGGATGTGTATGTGGGGAACTTGGGTGCAGTGTGTAGCTGTCACTCGCACGTATGTTACACATAAAGGCCATATGTACATTTGCCATGCAGAATCACACTTAGCACTAGTTTGGTGCTGTTGTTTAATGCAGCTTGGCATTATTTTGCAAGAAGACCTTTAAAATATACACTTAGGTAGCACTTAGTGACTGAATTTGCTCAGGAAAGTTCACACCTGAACTTTGCATCATGACACCCTGCAGCCCCGTTCCCCGTTGGGTAGTTCCCAAACAAACTGTACCTCCACCCTCCTGCCCCCTCGCTCCTGTGTAAAAGTGTGAGCTGATAATTTGTTAATGACAGTTGCGCTGTGCCTGATGTGTGTTGCAGAGTGCATTCGCCATCCCTACCATGGCCTTCTCTTTTCTGTGCCACACAGCTATCCTGCCAATCTATTGCGAACTGGACCGGTCAGTACTGCAGCCCCTTATCGTTACCTTGTGTTTTCACTGTTTCATTTTAGTTATTGCATTTATTGTTCACATGCTATGCAAACCTTACACTGTGTGACAGTGTCCTTATGTCCTTTCAGACCTACTAAGAGTAGGATGCAGAACGTTGCAAACATCAGTATTGGCATCAGCTTCCTGTTTTACCTCATCTTGGCACTGTTTGGGTACCTCACCTTCTATGGTAAGCAGGCGGTGTCGCTCTTTAATGTGAATACTGACTGCAGCTACTCGGCATTGCACCCTCACTTTGTTTTTGCCTCCCTCTTATAGCTTATGTGGAGTCTGAGCTGATGCTTGGCTATGACAAGTTTATTCCACGGGACATCATGGTGATGACAGTTCGATTAGCCATCCTGCTCGCTTTTTTGCTGGCTGTGCCCATTATTCTCTTCCCTGTGAGTACACTGACCCAAAATAGTATTTCAACACAACAGTATGTCAGTTTCCCCGTTCCTTTCTAAATTTTATGGAAGTACTTTTTATTGATTATTTCAAGAGGTTGTAATTTGTGTGTGATAATATTAACTTTCATATTTGCCGTATTTCTCTACATTTGCTGACGCTCTCACTGCTGTCACTGCATTCTTCCTTCCATACTGCAGGCCCGTAAGGCTGCGGTCTTGCTGCTGCAAGGAGAACGGTCCTTCTCCTGGCTGATCCACGTCATTGTTACTCTGGCCGTCCTGGGCGTGGTGCTGGTTATGGCCATCTTTGTGCCGGATATCAGAAACGTGTTTGGCGTAGTGGGTATGCAATCTTTTTTAAATCTGGGGAAAGAGCTGTTCGTTTGGCTTGATATTAGGTATATGTCTTTATAAATTACATGACTATTACTATTTTTTATTTTGCGGCCACTATTTTAAAAAATGTCGTGATTTATTTTCAAGTGTAACATTAAAGGCAGCTGAGATCTTCACCCAGATGTCAGTGTTCCACAATTATTGATCGTGGGAGCTAATATCAGAGTATCTGCTCGTACATAATTAATGGCGCTGTCCTGCTCAAACAGTTTATGAAGCTGCTATCACCAGACATGCTGTGTGTTGTCTGTGCCATTCAAGTGACGTTCCCGTTTCTTTCCCAGGATCAACGACATCTAGCTGCCTGTTGTTCGTTTTCCCCGGCATTTTCTACCTCAAGATCAGCAGCCAGCCAATCCGATCCTTTGACTCCTTTGGGGTAACTATACACAGTCTGCAATATATTAAATACTGTTCAAACAACAAAAACATTTTTGAGCCCTTTTTACTCACATCTACAGCACTTACATTTTGTGTTTATTAACGATACTGTATTGGTCATGCTCTTTGTTTCACTAGGCTGCATTTCTCGTGGTCTTCGGTTTGATTATGGGAATCATCAGCCTCTCTGTCATTGTCATCACATGGGTACAGACCTCCTAGCCTCCTCTGGACCCCCCCTCCCTCTTTCTCAAATTAAACACAAGAGCAAAGAAAGGGAAACGCGTGCCAAAGAAACCGAATACTGGATGAAAAAAGGCAACAGACGGATGCTAATCAGCATCACCTCGGGCACATTTATAGTTACATACTTCTCCTGACTTGAGTTTATTTTCTGTACTTCCAAGTTTAGGTGGTTTTATGAATCAGAAAGATCATCCTTTCTAACCTCTGACTTATAGGCTGGAACCAGTTTGGGACATACATTTTCTTAAAGTTGATTTAATGTATTATGTATTTTTATGTTTTATTTTTGCATTCTTTGTAATGATTTGCAAGACAAAGCAATGCATTGGTTGCCTTGTATGGATGTAGATGATCTCGCAACTTATTTAAACTAATCTGCCAGTATTTGAAAATGCTGTTGACAAAGTTTTCATTGTAAAAATGAGTCAGGTTTACCTTTATATTCTCAGATGTTTGTTTTTGGCACATTTTCAGTTTTTCATGCATATCAACTCATTCTTTGATTGATTGATGAAGTATTTGTATTTTTAGTCACTTTATTGCCTTTGGGATTTTTCATTGTTTGTGATTGTTTAACCCTTATCTAGGTATACAACACCTCCTACAGTCCTTCAGCACAAGTGTTTCTGCTGCTACATGCATTCTTTAGCTTTAATGAATGAAGCTGAACTGTTGGGTTATAGATTTTGAAACTGGTCAGTTTTTGTTCGGACCAATTTACTACATTGTACTCCATGTGGTTAGAATGAAAAATGATCAAATGTTATTCTCAAAATGACTGGCGTTATTAAAAGGGAAACTGTTTATGTACTGGCATGTCCGTTTGCTCATTTAATCACTAACATGTCCGCAGAAAGCTCATCAGTCTACCATGTCACATTCGTGGCTGTGTTGTTGATTGGCAGGCACAGTATTGACGCTGAGACCTGCTCCTTAGTGTTGCGCTGTGGGTTCAGTCTGTAGCTAATGAATGCCACATGCTTGGTACGTTTCTAATCACGATGCTGTTTAGATTGTCTTCATGCTGCCTCTGGAACCTACAGCCACCCGACTGCTGCTTTTAATCTAAGGAATTAGGCAGACCGGCCCCAGCGGCTCTACAGAAAGCGGTGGCTGCCCGCCCTTCACGCCCCCTCAAGGGAGGTTCCTCAGTGCAGGAAATATTTCTGATCTCCATCCTTTCTGAAGAACACTCCCATGAAAAAAGTGCACCATGACTACTATCAACACTGGAGATATATTTGGTAGTAAGTTGTGATGTCAGTACACAGATGCATTCCTTATGTAAAGATACCAAGAGCATTACAATCCATGCATTATCAGCAAAATACATGTAATGTCAAAAGTAAAAGTATTAGTCACACAGAAAAATTGCCTCTATGACTGCTGCATTTTCTATATATGATATTATCAGAGTTATACTTACAAATTAGTGTGTTAGTAGTATATTCCTGCTGCAGCAAACCGTTGTTAAGTACTTTAAATGGCTTACATGGATGCATGAATGGAAACACTCATAAAGCGAAAGAGCTGAAAATATTTAACATATTTTATACGTTTTATACGTTTATAGCAGTTTTGGAAACATAATGTGCACATTTAAGGCACATAAGTAACATAATAAGGTAATTAATTAATGAGGGGGAGGGTAGGTGTGACTTAAAATGTAATTGCTTAGAGCTTCTGTCAGTGATCATCAGTCGTCCATCACCACGCACTGAAAAACACAAGCTCTTTCAGGAATTAATACAACCTATGTCTCCTATCCATGGGTTCCTATGGGAACTTCAGCGCTAAAGCAATTTATAACACCAGATTGCCACCTAGTGTCAGTCTGCGTCTACAGCAGACCAGGTCTTCCTTGTTTCATTGACATTCCTCTCTTGCTTTGTGAAAGCCTAACTAGGAAGAGATAACCAGATGCTCCAATTTTCTCCCAGTTTTATCATGTGTTGGGAAAATGTTAACAGACCAGAGCTGCTTTTATGGAGGTCTGACTGTGGCATGTGTCTTCAGCCCAGGGTGGGAGTGTTTTTGTTTAGTTAAACTCACTCACACCCTGGGCCTGTGTCCAGCAGTATGACAACACCATCTCCCGGGGTTAAAGGATGGAATGAGGTGGAGGAATGATGGTGGGCTGAAATCAATCCCCTGTTGGCAGCCTCTGCTCTCCTATTGTTGTAAGAGGTGTTGGCTGTGTTTTTTTGAAAATTATTTTCTGTTTTCAGTATTTCAGGGTAACAGCTGGGTCTGATCCCAGTGTCGCCACTTTGACCTATGACACAGTTTGATATTTTTGTGTTTCACAGCACTACCTTCATGGAGCAGATCACCCAGGGGAAGCTACCTGAACCCTATTTGTAATTCTGCAGCTTCCAAATAGTGTCCCTCTCTGAAAAGAAGTGTACAACAATGAGCGGAGCATAAATGCAAAGGACAAAAAAAATACCAGCAGTTGGAGATTTGGACCAGGCTCCCCACCGACATGACCAGCAACAATTAGACTGCTGGGTCAAAAAACAAAAAAACACCTTCACTAGGAGCAACACACTCAGCCAAAACCTTGATTGTGTAAAATAACCAAAATAAACAGCCATAAAAAAACAATTATGTAATTATGATCTTTAATGAATTTAACTATCTACCCATGAACCTGAGTCAGTTGTCACCACATGGATAGATATAGATAAATAATTCAGATATCATGCTAAAATTAATGGACAAATAGTTTAAATGTCCAGCATCTGCAGCAACCACCACCGGGGTGGTTGTACAAAAGCAAACTTGGCCTAAATAAGAACTATTTAACCATGTGACAATATTTACTATTGATGAGTGTCAACATCTAGGCTATGATCCAGTAAGTAAAATATTTTTAACTTGATGCTTGACATTGATGAAAGCTCATCTCATAAGGCTGTTGGAAAAAAAGGTTGAGAACCACTGGCTAAGTCATTGGCAGAAAGCATCCAAAAGTTCAGTTTGACTTTGCTGTGAGGTGATCGCCTCCCTCGACCAATTGGTATTGGCAGAAAACTGAGCCTGTGCAGTATTTCACTTCCCCTTCCTGTTTCCACAGCAGCATCAGATCACTGCACCGTCACAGGTAGTGGACATCACAAACTGCTGCAGAGCTCAAGAACAGCCACATCTGCTTTCTGTTTACCCGAATAATCCTGTTCAACAGGCATTCCTGGCTGAAAGGTGCTTCAAGGGTCTTTTCACATAAGGCTTTTAATGCTGGTTGGCATGATGAGTGGTTTTCCTTTTTAGTCATGGCTCGCAGACTGCAACTCTGCAACGGCCATCAATACGCAAGTGTCATCACTGATGAAGTGCTCCTCATCTAATTTTTCTTTGTCCTTTCAGTTTCTCCATTCACTCCATCCACCATCACTTCATGCTGCTTTTCTGCTTTTTAATCGATTTCCACGCTCTATCAGTAAACATGCTCTTTGTGTCACAGTAAGAGCATTCCCCGCTCTGACTGAGGACTCTTTTTGAGACAACAGATGCTCTGACCACTGCAGAATTCATTCTTTCTACACTCAAATTTCTTCATGCTTTTAGTGAAATCTTATTGATAAAAGGCCCACAAATAAGGAAAGGATAGAGTTCATGTTAGCATGCTATCTAACAAAGCAAGAGGCAAATGTTTGTAACAGGCAGGAAGGCGCATTATCTCAAACGACAGCTCAAAGGCTTTGCATATCTTCACTGGTCTTTTCTTATAACCTCACGAGGCTTGACCTTGTCTACGTATGTCAGACGCTCCACACCACACGTGTGGAGTCCTTCACTTCACTTCCATTGTGGATGTCACAGCACTACAGGCTGTACAAAACTGCCTTTCACCAAAAACAATGAAAACCCCATAGCCTTGCCATTGTAGACTGCAAACATGTTGCCCTCTTGAATAGGGGCTCTTGAAACTGCATTCTGGAGAAAAATGGCCTGACATGTTTATCACCTGCAGTCAACAATCAGAGCCAGCACAAAAGCAGCAGCACAATTTCATAAAATAGACTTGACTCCAAGATTGCTGTCACCATAGTCACCAAGACATAACAAGCCTTGGAGAGAGAATGACAGAGATTTTATATTGTCTGCCCAGAAATCAAGGTCAAAAGTGAAATAACTCTTTGGTAAATAAACACAGGGGGATTGTGTGGTTTCATAAATACTGCAGTGCTTAGTTATTCTGCAGGGGTTGAGAGGAGAGAAAAGGTACTGGATGAGGCCCAGTGGTCAGCAGCGCAGCATGAGGTTCAGTCTGTGCTGTTGGGGTGGTGAGTAGGGGTGAGCTTGTCTCTCTGCGATCCCATCAGGCCTGGGCTGAGCTCTTAATGCGGCCCTGACGCCTTGCTGGCGCAGGGGCCACGCTGCCTCACATCTGGAGCCAATTACCCTGGAGGGGCTGTGACAGAGTCTCCCCCTCCCGCCTCAACACCACCACCACCCTCTACGCTCTGCTCCACTGTCCAAAGCAGCTCTGACCACTCTCACAGTTACATTCCTCATTCTTTATTTTTGTCAGCTCCACTTTCCTCTTATTCTCCCCCTATATCTCACAAAAGTAACACACACATCCTTTCATTCGTCAGCATTTTCAATTTAACCAGTCATTATCAAGATGCAATGGTGACCTGCTGGGAACCAGCAATGTAATCAAAGTCCCTTCTTGTTATATGTCATCCCCTCTCTCTCATCACTCATTTCCTAATAAAGCCTCTCATGAAAGCAAAAAAGGCCAAAAATTCTACGATCAGCTTAATATGACAAACAAAAAAAACCCTCTCGCCACATCATGGTAGAATTTCGGCAGAATAATGCCATCGTAAGTCATGTTTTCCTGTGGTAGAGCACTGGCAGTAAACACCACTTGTGAATAAAGCACATTTAGTACCAAATCAGCTTTTACAGGTGTGATTTATGGAGGGCCTCTGCCTCCACACAGGAGAAACCCTAGGGATGTATGTGTGTGTGTGTGTGTGTGTGTTTGTGTGTGTGTGTTTGGATGTCTGGCTCGGTCCAGCATTAAGGTTTCCATACAGTCTTACCTGAGGAGAGGATGGGGTCTTGTGACTGTAGGATTGGGGGGGGGGGTAGTTCTGCTCCAACCCAGTGACTGATGGATGTAATTGAATTTGCGGTGGTACAGGAGGCGTGGTGGGGGTATATACTGGCCCCGCAGGATTTCTCTCACCGAGGTCAAAAGAGCTGGGAGCGGGCTTCGCCATATCTGAGCCGTACTCTCCTTATTCCCCGCTGCCCTGTTTGGCACCAATGCTATGGTTCATTAGCTGCAGCTATAGGGTGTACCTGGGCAAGGAGCCAGAGGATTGAGCTGTCCTGGGTTACACGGACATAAATTGGAGTGTAGGCTGTGAAGTGAATGTGGAAACTCTACAGGTGGCTGAAATTAAGTCGTATACAGAGAATCAGTCTGCTCTGAAATATGGGAGACTTTTGGTAGCAGGCCTTGTGCTTGTGTGCAATAAAATTTTGGCATCTCCAGGAGATACATCAGCGATATTGTATGTGTTCGTGCCTGTGTCCGGGGCACACACGTGTCTGTGTGTGTACATGTACGCATGTGGCCCCCAAGCCTCTGTTCCCAGTTAGGTGCCTGGAGTCATGTGAAGTTGCAGACTTCTCCCATGGGTGCATAATTCAAGATCTGACCATGACAACCACTTACAGAGAGGCTGGAATGAGGAGGAAGGGGATGCGGGGCAAAGAGCCACAGAGCTGACAGACAGAGGTTGTACACAGGTAGAACAAAGACACAAAACAAATCATCCCGGACCATAAAAATGCCAGGTCTGGCTCCAGGGTAAGACAAGGGAGGGAGGAAGCAACATATACAGATTTTTTTTGCTTCATCATAAGAGAGACTGACAAGCAGGGAGGAAGAGGGGGGTGGGGGAGAAAGAAAAAATAAACAGTGTTATTCTGCCTTCTGCTGGACAATTTAAAAACTTCATCCTCAAATCGAGCTTCATTAAAAAGCAACACGCTTGCAACTCACAGGTTATGACCTCTTCCATATTGTCCATGCTGAAAAATACCATTAAGAAACTAATATGCTCAGTGTTGACCGAACACATAACCACATATTTACCTTTAAGCTAAGGTGATATCCAGGATATATTTCAGGTGCAAAATGTCTCACTTTAGTCCGTCAGGCCTTTGCTGTGGATAGCTGAGAGTGTGTTTACGCCCCTGCACTTAGATGATCAGCTATCTGCCTGCCTCATCATTACAACCTTGTGCGCTCAGTAAGGTCATGTCTAAAACCTTGTTTACAAGACAGTCTGTATCCCAGGGATGTGTAAGATCTGGGACCAAGGCAAGTTCTTTATTCAGAACAGCTGGAGCAGAGAGATGCGGAGCACTGACATTTGGCAGAGTGGGGTCAGAGGTCAAGTCTAACACCAATAAAGTGGAGACTTTGATCGTGGCATTTATGGATGGAGCAGGCACAGCACCCATAGAGTGAGAGAAAGAGAGAGAGAGAGAGAGAGAGAGAGAGAGAGAGAGAGAGAGAGAGAGAGAGAGAAGGGC
>JAOXYL010000113.1:12216562-12240223 GCA_028564955.1 Terapon puta | reverse complement strand
GAGAGAGAGAGAGAGAGAGAGAGAGAGAGAGAGAGAGAGAGAGAGAGAGAGAGAGAGAGAGAGAGAGAGAGAGAATGGCATTTAAATGAGAAAAGAAGGGAAGAACAGAAAGAGAGAATTTCATTTGTTTCAAATATTTATCTTTAACTTTCACCGCAGGATTTATTTTCCGTTAGCAACAGGAATTTTGTTTTACTACATTTTCTTTTTCCAGTTGCAATTCCAAGAAGCCAATGAATCTTTTGGCCTATAAAATGTTAGGAAAACATCTGAGTAAGAGTCCAAAATCCCCATTTACAGTGACAAAACAGACATAACGCAGCAGATCCTTACATCTAAGGAGCAGGAAAAAACTATGTTCAGCATTTTTTCTTTGCAAATCACTTTTCATTCACAATAAAAATGACTGACTAAGTGATCCTGTCAACATAAATCAAAATCATCAAGGGTCCCTCCAAACTTGTGCTCTCACAGAATTTCATGTGGACCGCCCCAATAAAAAAAAAGCATCATGAACAGATCAGTAGTAGTCAGCTGTCCTTTTTTGAGTTCCCACGCACACAAAGTTTCAATTCCCCTTTTAATGTCCGTCATGGATGAGAAGTCTAACGTGCTGAGTCAGAACAGTTACTAAATGGACCCTTTGTCAGCAGTTGCATACATGTTCAGGAATGAATCCCTTAATGTTGATTCACCAGGGTATCATTTGGTGGAAGAAACTTTGAATGTTACACTCTTTCATTTTATTACATTTTATTTTCATTCACCCTAAGCAGAACGGCCCTCAGAACCTACCATGAGTACTTTATATTTCATTCAGCGTCAGAGTCAACTTCATTGGCCCAGCTCTACACACATATGAGGAACTTGTTTTTTACTGCAGGCCACCGTGAGCCTCTGAAGCAGCTTCAGTGCTCCTTGCCAAGTCTGTGGAGCACTATTGGAGGGATTACTACTGTCAGTCTGCAAGATATCCCCTTATATATGTATCCACAACATTTATTTAATCATATAATCTCAATGTGACCAAGATCTCTTTTGTAAGACGTGAGTATATATGACAAATGAAAAAAGTCAAATAAATTTCAAGACTAAGGTTTACATTACATCATTTCATCTTATGGAGATGGTGGTGGAGAGCACGGTTTTACATGTCAATCCAAAATGTCCCAGATTTGTTAAATTGATTGAGATGTGGTGAGTGTAAAGGCTGCAGCATTTATTTACATCATTTTAACACTAACCAAACTGTTCAGTGAGTCCTGGTGCATGGAGGACTCTGCATTTGATGTTTTTATCTACTCTTCTTAAAGTGTTTTATGAAATTACATAGTATTTTTTAAAAACTTGTCGTAAACAATTTTTAAAAAGTGCATTGATCTAAATATTAAATGTATATGCAGGGTGTTGTACACATATGAGCATGTATACATGACTGTATGCCAAAAAAAATACAGTAAATGCAGCATGCAGGATTTACAGTGACGCTGACACTGCATGATGATATGTACCACAGTCTGACTGTATAAATATAATCTATGAGTGGATTTGTTAAAGTCACAGCGTGTGAGTATCTATGCATTTATCTATCTATTTATTTAGTTATTAAAGTATAGATTTATTTAGTTACTACATTTTAAAATATATTAGTTCAGTCACTCATTAATTTATCTATTTGCTTAGTTACTCATTTATTTTTCTATTTATTTAGTGATTGCTAATTCGAATGCAGCTATTCACTTATAATTTATTTATCTATTTATGTAGCTATTCATACGTTTAACAGGAGTCCTGTAGTTCGGTAGTTCCGCCACTAGGCGGCAGTGTTTCTCCGCTCGGCAGCGGACAGGTGAGCCGCGCATCACCTTCAGCGAGCGGAGCGGTGCATGACGGTCAGTGTAGTACCGCCACAGTCCTATTTGCGTGTGTTTCTTTTAATGAACTACAACCCCCAACCACGTGACTTATCCAACCAACAGTGACAGTTTATTTGTGTGTGTTTGAGTGTGTGCGCGTGTGTGCGTGCGCGCCGTGACAAGTAATGCGGAACTCGTGCCTCCCTGCTCGGCATGTCAGTGTTGTGGCTTCCTCCTGACTGAAGGTCTTTGCCTGGTTCGCAGCGGGGCGGCGGAGACTCTGTGCGGGCTGGCAGTGACGGGGCGCGGGGCGGCAGGTGAACACGGAGCAGGATGAGCTGACCCCGAATCACAGAAGCAAGAAAACAAGCATGAATCCATCACAGCTGTTGTTGCTCATTGTTGACATGAAGTTGGAGTGAGTTTTTTTTTCTTTTTTTAAACAGCTTTCATTTTTATTCGTGTCAGTTTTTTTTTTTTTTTTTTTTTTTGGTGGTTTCCTTTTTTAAAAAAAAAATGAAGTTCAATGGGTACCTGAAGCTCCGGATCGGGGAGGCGGTGGGCCTGAAGCCGACCACCTTCTCCCTGCGGCACTCTGTCATCTTCAACAAAGCCCCCCCGGCGCTGGACCCTTACATCGTGGTGAAGGTGGACGACTACAAGATCGGGCAGACCCACACCAAGCAGAAAACCAACACGCCGACCTACAACGAGGAGTTCAGCCTGAACGTGAACGACGGCAAGCAGATCGAGCTGGCCGCCTTCCACGACACCCCCATCGGATACGACGACTTCGTGGCCAACTGCATCATCCAGTTTGAGGACTTGATCAAGACCTCCAACACGGGCGAGACTTTCGAGGGATGGGTGAGTACAGAGGCAGGATTAGGGACTCGCCTCTCGGGGTTTCCCTCAGATGTGTCGTTTGGTGCGATCCCGCAACATCTGGTTTCGATCCTGCGGGACCAGAGGGCACTAATACTGATCGTTATTAAAAAGCAACGTCACGTGCATTCAGAGGCGAGACCGTAAACTAGACCTGCACCCTGAGGTGTCCCTGAACTCCAGGGAGTTCGCTAATAGAGGCTGATCTAACATGCCATGTACCCAGAGCTGATCCTAACACGCCCATCAGTGTTGATCTTATTATTTATAATGAGAATAAAGTAAGAATATAAGTATTAGTGGCATCAGTAAATCCGGTACCAGAGACCCAGACACCTGTTCTTAAGTCAGAACGGTTCTCTGTGAGTTCATGTGATTACTTGATCCTTTCTTTATGAGTATTAAAACATCAAAAGGAAGTGATAGAGCTAAAAAAATAAGATAAGATAATAATGCAGGTACTTTTGTGGTGCAAATTTGCAAACAAATTGCCTTACACTTACAGTTGCCATGTAGTGAACCTGTGTTTTTTTGGTAGCCCCTGTAGGTCTGGAGCTACCACCCTGACCCAGTCTTGACCCCCAGAACCAACAGGTCCGTGGATAAATTGTCAAATGGCTCTCCTGGTCCTGGATTCATGGGTTCAGAGGGGGCCTTAAACCAGAGCCTTTGCTTGAAGCGTTGTCAGTGTTTCTTGCTGGGAGGCTAAAAGGTTCAGCCCAAAGTAGAATTATGTGGGGTTTTTGTTTTATCCAAGTACAAGTACAATGTTGTGTTACGTTTTTCTTTTTTTTTTTTTAATTTTCTGGTGCAGTTTTCTCAACATCTATCCATGAATGTACTGCCTATATGTGGATTTAGACTAGAAAAGAGAAAGCTGTGACACATGCTGAGCAGAATTCACATTCAAGAAAACAAAAACGCGATGAAGCCCGGGGCGATGTTCACTACACGTGTCACTGTGAGTATCTTTGCCTGTTCTTCCACACTGCCTCGTCTACGCAGAGCCCATTCCCCTGCTGTCCAAAAGCACAGGCTTACTACCTCTCATTTATTCACATCTTTGTGTCTTAGAGTGGGCAGTGTGTCCTGGACATGGATGCTTCACATCTCTGATCTTTTTCTGTCATCATCTGTGAATATGGTCTTAAACCACACACACTGCTGCTGTGGCGAGGTGTTAAATCTTCTTGCGGGGTGCAAACAATAGACTCCTGTTGCTCTTGTCTGCACAGCCTTTGGCCTGCATGCAACAAATGCATGTAGTTAAAATATGTATATAGATATATAAATGTATGTGTGTGTATTTTTCATCCTTGTTCGAGGGGTGAGGGAATTCTGTGCCTTTTTTTAAAAAACTTTACTTCTGATGCACATATCAAGGAGAAAATTGACCTCAGCCAAGCTCAGATGAAATATCTTAATATCTTCTGCGTAGTATCACATTAGTGTCACTCTCGCCCAGACACAAGCAAAAACCTGCGCCTTCACACGGGAGTTCCCCTCCTCTGACTTACTTTCATCCCTCCAGGACTCTAAGCCACTGCAGGTGTTTGTGAGCGTAACCTGAACCTGTCCGGGCCTGGAGGCTCAGGTGGTATCGACTATGCACCGTGACAGTCTCCTGCAGACATTCACATTCAGCCAGTACATTATTTTAGGACTACAACCAATGATTATTTTCATTTTTAATCTTTTTGAGTGAGCAATGTGTTGTTTGGTTCATGAAATGGTGGAAAATGTTGACGACTGTTTCCCGATGAAGCCAAAATCAGAGAATCTGACAAAATATCAAAATAGTTATCGATTAATCTGATATTTAACAAGTAATTGGCCACAGCTCATTGTTTTGAAAACTTGTCTAAAACTAAAAGTTGTTTAAATCGTTTTCACTATGCAGCAAAAAACTTGAACATTCAAGGTTTTCTGTCTCTTGGGTATTTAATCACCCCAGATATCCTTAAAACATCACCATAAAATCTGCATAAAAGTGATGAGAAATCCACATGCTTCGAGAAAAGTGGGCACTGATGTGTCTTTGGGCTGCACGAGTGGTAAATTGAGCAGCATGCAAGACCACTTTGCATCTACTGAGAATTCAGGCATGGAGGAGAAATGTGAAAGTGGTGCTCGGTCTGCAGTTTTAGAAGAAGTCATTTGTTGTCTGGCTTTCTCACTTCGAGGCACAACGCTTTAAGTTGTTTTCCACAAGTTCTAAACTGTGAAGGGCTTTCTGTGCTTCAGAGTGCAGAGGGTGTACAGTAAACGCTGGGCTGGTCTGTTTCACATGTGAGGCCACGGAGACTTGAGGTACAAGCCTCTACACGCCCACACTTCTGTTTATCTCAGTGTTCCCACCATCAGATCAGTGCTCAGCGTAAAATACTTTCTTTCTATTGGCTCTCACCCAAACGCTCTACTTTCTGTCTTGCGTTTTTTTTTCCTTTTTTCCTTTCCTGTGCGCTGAGTCCAGTTTCATATACTTCTACCCCACAAAATGCTGACGGTCTTTGCTGCTGTCAATTGGCACATAAGCTTGACTTTGACACAGACTTAGTCACCCATCTCTATCTTTGAACTTTGAGAGTGTCAGAGTTGACATCAACCATCTGAGACCATCGCAATTTGACATTTAGACACATGAGGCCAGCTTCCTTTGCCTCCCACCTGTTTGCACTACGTGGCACTACATTGTGACGTCTTTCCCTCATTACTCAGAAACAACTTGAGCTCCTTAATTTAAATTATACCTCACACCATGTTATCGTCGGTGTTGGGGCCGAAGTGAACGAGTCCTCTCGCTGAAACTGAAATGGGTTAAAAATGGCCCCTCGACATTTTCCAGCGAGTGTGCCGCCTCTTCAAGTGAAATAGGCCCCATCTCCTGTGTCTTTAATAAGAAGAAAAATAACTTCCTCTTCTGTGATACAGCATTAATTGTTCTGCTTTTAAACTACACCATCATGCTGCCATTCCGCTTAGATCCGATCAGCTCTGCTTTAATGGATTAGTTCGCATTTTTTCAGCTCTGTCTTGCAAGCCACAAGCCTGCATATACTGTATGTGGAGTGTTATTTGTCGCTGAAATGATAAAATCCATTGCCTTTTTTGTCGCTGCCTTTTCTGAGCTGTGTTAGAGAAATAGTAACTTTACTCTGACTCCTTTTGTATAGCTGGGCTTTTTTCTTTGGAAGAAATTTCAGAAATGCATTGCAGCTTTTTCAGTACTTTACTAGACGTAGGCCAGTGTAAGCAAGGGTGAAAATACCAAAGATAACACGCACAGAGGAAGTCTTGGCAGTGGACAAGTCCGACCCGCTGTCTAGACTGCAGAGTGAGACACAGGATATGAGCAGGTAACCGAAAACAAAAGGAGAGATGTTTAAGGTGAAGTGAAATGCCGTCTTCCAAGAAATGAAAGTTTTACACAAAATGTACCAGCTGGGTGACTGCAATTGCCGCCTAATGTGTCACTGTTTTTGTGGCCAGCCAGCATTTTCCAGGCTGTGTGTGCGTGTAACATAAATAGATCCTTATTTAAGCGTGCAGTGACCTAAGTTTCCACTCAGTGGTTGCTACAGGAAGCATCTTGTTCTGTCGGTCCGTCCCTGCCCACCTACTCTATGGCTTTGCAGTTTTCTAACGCATATCCAGATGTCGTCACTCGCTCTCAGCTGAGCATCGAATCACCACAACTTTTGCAACCAGCCCGACCTGCCAGACCTGCTGCGTTTTTCTATCGTGGTGTCCAAATTCCTCCGACGTTATGCACATGCAGAAATATGCAGTTGAATGGCTGCATCTTTCTTGTGTCAGTATCTGAAGGACTGATGTCGGATACCATTTAACCTATTTTTTAAAAACCCAGTTATTGTAACTGGAGCTCTGAAAAAGTCCAAAGCATCAAATATGCTACATTTCTGTTTTACTTTTTGTTATTTTGGCATATTTATAGACATTTTTCATAATGAATTAGTGGTGGATGCCTCTCTGTACTGTTTCTGTTTAGCTGTTTGACTATGCAGAAATATAATTGTGTGTTTGTTTTTGTGTCTGCAGATGGACTTGGAGCCAGAGGGCAAGGTTTACGTCCATATTGCGCTCACTGGATCCTTCACTGATGGTGAGTCTAGTCCTGTAGATTGAAATGCAGCCGAGCGTTTCGTGTCGCCTTCGCATGTCTCTCCCTCTGTTCCATTCTCACACACTCTTCAACAACAGCGATAACGATTTATGACAACCGCCCTCCTGTCTTTCTTGTCTGTAAAATACTGTAGTGAATGATTATTATTCATGAGCACACATGTAATAATAGATGCTGTGACTACGTGTGCGTGCATGTTTTCCGTGTGACTGAAGCAGGTTGGTATGTGCCAGGTATGCGTATTTGAAACGTCAGAGGACATGAACTCCGAGGACACCTGCAGCTGAGATGCGTCCATGATCTTTCAACCATTGACATGAAGCCATCTCAATGAGACAAGCGAGAAGTGACCTTGCTGGTCTTTTGAAGCAGAAGTCTGGGTCGGCGGTGACTTGTTGCTCTCCGCTAAGTTCCCCTTTTCCCCCATCCTGCCTCACAGCCTGCTAAACTTCATGAGATACAAACATTTAATTTTATTAGGAAGTAAACAGCACTTTTTTCCCCTTCATGCCCTTTCAGAGTCCTCTGTCATGTTTGTTTTCCAGCAAAGCACCATACAGTCCCAAAACTATGAGCAAACATCATAACTTACTGACCAAACTTGGAAGATAACCTCTGTTTTTTAAGTGGATGTTTTCAGAGTGTGTTTTCTGTAAGGCAGAGAAGGTTCTGAAAGGTTCACGTGAACTGTGTGCTGGCCATCCTCAAGGGGGATGTGAGGGGCTACAAAAACCACTGAGCTATGAGAGTCAGCTGCCCAGTTATCAAAGAAATTAGAAGCTCATAGGCGGTTATCAGTGAAAGCACCATTTGGCCATTTCCTCGACAACAGGGCTGGGCCGTATGCTCAAAATAACAAATGCAATATTGATGACAACATACTGATATCATCACATGGAAAATGTGGAAGCATGCAAAATCACATAAAATGATCAAATTATTGCTGAAAACAATTAATTGCTCCACTGCTATATATTACATCAGAAAAAACATCTTGCTTATGGGAAACAGGATTTTTATCGACTCAGCGTTGTAACCGACACTGGAAGCTAAAAGTTGTTAGATACAATGAAATGTCCTTGGAATAGTTCATTTGAATCATTCACATACAGCATGTTCACGTTGATTCCATGGAGGTGTGATTTAAAAATGTATAATAAATCACTATAAACTTTAAATTTAATATTCATGCAAACTTTTGTAGATATTTGTTTCTGTTTGGGGCAAATCCTTCTGGGGTGATGCAACAAATGAATCTGTTTATCAGCCAGACTTATGAACTTTTTACAGAAAAAGCATTCGTACATGTGATCGAGGTCTTTCAGTATACAGAAACTCTGAGGCTGAATGTGAAGCCCCCCTTTCACACTTCTACCACATACATATTTGGTGATTGCAGGAGAGTGGTGGGAGCTCTGCAGAAAGGTTTCCGTAATGCATGTGTGGTTTTCATCTCACAATGGTGAACGCACACAGAGCTAAAACACACAGAGCCAAGCCATGCAGATATGCACCACACTTATGCATACAAATGTATGTAATCTTTAAAAGTTCTCCTCATCCTGTTTTAAAATCCCTGTTTTTTTTATTTCCTCTGTCTTCTGCCACAGTTTGGTTTGGCTACTATGAAGACAAATTAATGACTAATATTATTATTTTTTATAATCCTAATCACAATTTTTGACAATATAAACATCACAGTGGAAAAAAACATTTATTGAGCAGTGGTCTAATTGTTAGCATTAAGTCAAAAAGGGAATGTTGATGGTGATAATCGAAAAAAAAACAAAAAAATGCTGGACTAATACAGCAACAGTTTTTTGAATAATTGATTTATCGACCAAATGAAATTCCACTTTCTGTCCACAATTTGTTGTTGAAGTCATTTACCGCGAACAGAATGCCAAACACAGCTTGTTCCAGCTCCTCAAATATGAAAATTTTTCTGCAGTTTGATGTTTTATGTATGATGCTAAATTGGACTTCTCTACGTTATTCTTTATGTAGCTGAAGGTAATTCAATGTATTATGCTTGTGGCTGAATAAGCGCCAGAGTCACATTTGTTGAAAAGTCACAAACAAGCAGTTTGAAGACTCTGGAAAATTGTGATGGCCATTTTTCACTATTTACTGACATTTTACTCACTGGTCATTGACCAAACAATTCATCATTATATGGAGCATTTATTTACAGCACTACACCAACTCTTGAGGAGTATTATGTGGCTCTTTAGTTGCTTAATGCTCCGCTGTGTTTATCAGGTCGTGGTTAACAGTGTCTGTGTGCTGTTCGCTGCAGAGCGGCTTGTGTACAGCGGGTGTTTAGTGGGTGTTCTTTAGCTGAAAATATGCTGCTTGCTGCATCTCAAAATAAGAGACCGATGAGAATTAATCAAAATGCTGATGATGCTCGTCACAAAACCAAAACGATGAGCTTAAAATAAAGCTCTGTTGAGTGACCATTCTTTGTGGGTTTGTCAGTGACATATACAAGCAATGTGACCTATTGTTAACCTAAGGGTAATGATTAAAGCTGATTTTAAAAAGTCCATTGTTAAAATAATAATCTGATCTAGATTTGAATGTATATTCAAACCCTAGTTCATTGGGTTTAGTGTTTGTAGTTGATGTGTGGACTTATTGACAGAAGCACTCATTGCACTCCTTTGTGTTTGTGTTTAAACAAACGTTTGCCCTGATTTCTCTCCTCCAGACGACGCCATAGTGAAAGAGAAGACCTACAAGCAGTTCACGAGGAAGCGTCAGGGCGCCGTGAGACGGAGGATCCACCAGGTCAACGGGCACAAGTTCATGTCCACTTTCCTTCGCCAGCCCACCTTCTGTTTCCACTGCAAAGAGTTCATCTGGTGAGAAAGTCGAGCATGGGTGAATCAGTGCTGCCTGCACGTACGTCTGTGTGGACAGTAAACTGGGACTGACTTGGTCTCTGTGTTTCTTTTTTATAGGGGTGTTTTTGGAAAGCAGGGCTACCAGTGCCAAGGTGAGCACACCCTTATTTTTTCCTTCTGCCTTTGCCACAGTCACTTAAACATACAGACACAAGTTAAGAGTTAGACATTGAGTGTTTTTTTTTTTTTTTCCTCTCAGTGTGTACCTGTGTGGTTCACAAGCGATGCCACCAGCAGGTAGTCACTGTGTGTCCACGCATGAAGAAGCCAGAAAAAGAACAAGTAAGGCACTTGAATAAACTTGACAATGCTCTTCGCGATCGGATCAATAATGGCATCATTTAGGGCAGCACAATTTCTTGACTCTACTTATCGGAACAGTCGATAAGTAAAGTGTGTCGGACAGTTTCAGGCATTCAAACACGTTGTCACTTATTTTTTTAACTTCTCAAACTGTCTTTTTTTTCTTTCTTATAAATACAGGATGTGCAAAAGATAGTGTACATGTTAGACCGCCCCCTCACACACACACACACACACAACTCTGATTAACACCTGCAGTGATCAGCAGACTGTACAGGTTCCTGTTTTTGCGTTGAGCCACTCACTGAACCAGAACACTGTACTATACTCTTCTATACTTTACCACTCGTTCTTGTGCCTGCATTTTCATTGGTTTCTATAAATAAAGCATTGTTAGCATTTGAACATGTCATTTTTACTCTGTTTTACTATATTTTGCTAAGCACTGCAAGTTTCTCTTCCTTGCGGAAATTCCAATAGAGGCAAATGCAGCGATAAATTTAGAAAAGGGTCCCGCCAAGACAAAAACCAGGAACTTAACATATTTACGATGCACGTGCTTGTGTGGTTGAGCGCAACATACTTGCAACACACAGTGGCTAGTTTACAGTGCGCCTTCTCTGCGTGTCTTCTCTCAGCAGCCCGTAACCCAAGGCTTCAGCATCAACGTCCCTCACAAGTTCAACATCCACAACTACAAGTCGCCCACCTTCTGCGACCACTGCGGCTCTCTGCTGTGGGGAATCGTCAAGCAGGGCCTGCACTGTAAAAGTAAAGACCCGTGTTGTCAAGATCTGGAGTTCAAATGTCCTGTTTTACCTTTGACTGAGTGCCCCTGTCTGTGTGATTTCTCCCTGCAGTCTGTAAGATGAACGTTCACATCCGCTGCAAAGGCAACGTCGCTCCCAACTGTGGGGTCAACAGCGTTGAACTGGCCAATAAGCTCGCAGAGATGGGTCTGCAGGCTGGAGGGCTCTCTAAGCGCAACTCATTGGTACATTGGCTTATTTTTCTTCTCCTCAATGAGCAGAATGAGTTTTACTTAAATTTGGCTTTAAACAGGCTGATCTAATTAGTGTGTGGGGTTTTTTTGTTTGTTTTTGCTCTAAAAGGCTAGAAATGCCAGTCAGATGCGGGCACCTTCTGTGAGGAGGGAGAGTACGGAGACTCAGCAGCAGACCGTCCGGCTGGGCATCTCAGACTTCACCTTCCTTCAAGTCCTTGGCAAGGGCAGCTTTGGCAAGGTGGGAATGGCCAAGAGGGGATAATGAGAATGAATGTTCTGTGAAACACAATGGTGACCTTTATGTGGGAATACATACAGAACGGCTGAGGAAGGAAAATGTATCTATTTAAAACATGTATGTATGTATGTATGTGAAATATTTCATCCCTATTTTGAGTTAGCATATCTAGTGCTGTATGTAACTTATTTATTGTAATTTATATATATGTTCTTTATTTTTGTTGCCATCGTGTTAACATATTATATGATCACTAAAATATTAGACCTTCCAAAACTTTGTCAGTCGACTGTCAGTCGGACTGGACCGTGCCCGGATTACTGCAAACAATATGTGACTTGTTAGATGCATTAAATATTTATTCATTTTGACACGCCAATTGTCAATCTGCCTCTCTGCAAAATGAGAGTTGTTATAGAAGCTTTTACATTAATAATGATCAATAATGGAAACATAACATTTTATAATATTCTGTCTGGCCTGCTAACAGTTAGTCTCATCATCCAGGAAATGTTGCTCCGCTGACATTGCCGAGCCTCTCAAGGTGTCAACGTGATGCCGGTCAATGTGAATGCGCATGTGCAAGCAGCAGGGTGCTGACTGCAGTCGACATAATGGCCACTGTTGACACTAACAAGCATTTTCTGAACATTACATATTGCACCTTTAAATAAACCTCAGTAGGGTTAAGGCAACGCTGGAAAAAACTTTAAATCTCCCTGTTGTAAATCTCCCTGTTGTTCTGTGTATGTTGTATTTGCAGGTGATGCTGGCGAGACTAAATGGCAAAGATCTGGTTTTTGCGGTCAAGGTGTTGAAGAAGGACATCATCTTGCAGGACGATGATGTGGAGTGTACCATGACGGAAAAGAGGGTGTTGTCACTGGCCCGCTGTCATCCTTACCTCACACAGTTGTACTGCTGCTTCCAGACACCGGTCAGTACAGTTACTACAATTGAGAAGGCTTTTATTGTGAGAGCATTCGGTGTACTTACAGTTCAAGTAATAATGCAAAGATTTAATCTGGGACCAGATACCTTCTCCCTGAAGCAATATTTCAAGATCTGGAACATTCTCACGTTGCTAAAGATGAGTCTTTGTCTTTGCAGTAATATGCAGAATTTTCTGACCTTCAGGTATGAAAAACAAGCACCTGGCAAAGATCTTTTTAAAACATAAAAGCTGTTATCTAATTTAAGAAGGTTGCATGCCAGTTTATGTTATTTTTCAGTGTACCACTTTTCTAGTACCACTCAATTTCACATTGCATAAAACAACATTTTTCTTGTAGTTCCCTTTTTTGCATAGATGCTTGATACTGTCTCATTAGTCTTTATATTGTATTTGAATGTTTCTTCAAAGCACTGCAGTATTTAAGTGTCTTCATATGGCAAAGTTTCCATTTTTACAGCCTACTCCCTAATTAATTAATATAATACATGAATACACATTTAACATGTTAGGAAATATCACTGAATTTATGTATTTCATGTATTGTTCCCTACATTGCTATCAGGTCCATTAATCTGGAGCAAAATTTGAATACAGTCACTAAAAAAGTTAGAATATTAAAACTCATAAAAAAATAACTTTTCTAACACATGCACTGCTGTTGATGTACACAAATGTTTCACAGTACAATGCAGAACTGCTCACCAAAGTGACATCAGATAGAGGTGTGGCACATGTGGCTTTAGTTTCCTCACAGAAGAATGTGGGGATTTCTTTTGCTTTTTGTGCATTAACCACAAAAACGGAACAGTTTGACATAATGTGGTGAAACAGTTCGTGTGGAATAAGGACATGCCAATCTTGCATTAGTCAGCAGGTGGCAGCAGTGTCTCAGTGCCTGAGAGGAGCGAGGGAGGCTCGGCCGGCGCAGACAGGACACTCCTAATCTGCTTTCGATGCTTGAACCGCCGCCGCTGATCTGCTTCACCTCAGAATATAAATAGATCAGGACGAAGCAGAGGATTGACTCAGTGACTCTGCTCCCCTGACCCACTCAAACCCACACACGACCACACAATAGCCTTTTTCCCCACCACCGCACCTCACCTTTACTTTGTAGTTTTCTTGTCGCTGCTTTCTTATGTAGGCAGTTTCTATGAATGACTTTTATGTCTAGCACCTAGACGTATTTTTGCAAACATTTTAAATTCTTATCTAGCATTGTTATTGTAGGAATTATTACATGTTGATTATTGAGTAATTTTGCAACCACTGTGACCTTTCTCACATAGTTTTGAAAAATGTAATGAGTGGTTATGGATACAGTTGGAGGGAGTGTTGTAGAGCAGGGTGAAGTAGAGTGGGCACTGTTTGTTTTTTCATTGCAAATGATGTGTCTTCGGAGAATTGTCCCTCAACATGGCAATTTATCATCTGCCGCTCTTTTTAACCACCAGTTGGGGAATTAAATCCAACCTTGCAGCGCCAGACATTTTGCTGATTAAGTTTCACTGAGGTTTGATTTGGCAAATAATTAGGATAACTAAACTTTGGAAATCCCAGAGGCAGGCAGTCTTTGGCTGTGTATTCAAAATGATCACCCCAGCAAATGGCATATGTGGTTGCTTTAACGTTCACCTAAAAACAAATTCTCCTTGTGGAATTTCAGACAGCAAGGATTTTGAGATAAAACAGTAATTGCACCTTGGAGCTTGAATGTCAGCGTGACCAGCATTTTAAAACGTTTTAACTCAATAAGAGGCACAACCAGTAAATTCTTCTCGCGTGGATTTAAAGATGCTCACAGTCAGACCACACACAGACTGCTGCCTGCTTTGCCTGTGCAGCATGTTATTATTACACATTATACATGTAATCTTGGGGTAAATACCAAACCAGTCTAAACCACAGAGCAGTAAAAAAGAGTCATCCATGGCTTAATGTTCCGATCGCTTCAGGAAGCTCTATGAGCAGATCTGTAGATCACGTTCATCTGCAGTGTGATTTTTTTTTTTTTTTTTTTTCCCCTCCAGGCTCACATTTTCTAGATTACACATCGACCACAGCCTGTAATGAGAGGGAAAGATTTATGGGATTGATCAGTTTTTTTTTTTTTGCCCTGCTGATTTCCAAGTGCAGTGACATGCGCAGGAATCCATTAAACAGACACGTAAAATTTATGAGAAGGAGACATGTATCATCCTTGAAGCAATCGCAGCGTGTCCACGGTCATGGATTCTTGCACCGTTTAATAACACGGGAGCCTCTGAGCGGACCGTGTGGTTTGTGCACATCGTGTGTGAATGTCATCCCCTCTCTTCCCTCTGCAGGACCGTCTCTTCTTTGTGATGGAGTTTGTGAATGGCGGCGATCTTATGTTCCACATCCAGAAGTCCAGGAAGTTTGAGGAGCCTCGAGCCCGTTTCTACACGGCGGAGATCACCTCCGCTCTCATGTTCCTGCACAGCAAAGGCATCATCTACAGGTCTGAGTCAGAGGCGCAAATAACAAATCACTATCTGCCTATCTCATCAAAATGTTGGCACTCCCAAGAAATTCATGAAAATAGGGAAACTTCAACAGAAGAATGGCGGTTTACTCACCCAGAGAAAAAAAAAAAGGTTGCTATGGCTGAATATCATCATGAATTGCTTGTCAAAGAAAATCGCACACAATTTACACATCAATTTCAGTTTCCTAGTTGCAGGGGATGTCTATATAATGTAAACAACAGCTGTATAATGTCTTGCCCTGTCACATCTGCTAAGATTACCGCTGATGAAATTATAACCCAACTTTATTTTTGTAAAGTACAAAATCTCTGAGGATGGATGTGTTCACCACCTAGTTGATGTTCAGCCATAATTCCCTCCCTTTTCATTTCTGCTGAAACATCATTGCAGTTTTGGGGCCACCTGTAGTCTCATCTCAGCCTCCTCTCAAACTATTAAAATGATCCCTTAATGAAAATGAACTTTTCTGAGCAGCTCTTGCGGTGTGTTCCAGCCAAACAGATGCTCAGGTTTAAGCTAATTATTCTACTCAAGGCTCTGCTGTGTCCATACCACAGGCTAACAATCATGATATTACTCCTATTCTGGGATCAGGTATTTGAGTATATTATTTGAGACCTTTTTTAGGATGGTGTTGGCTACTTGCAGGGAGAAGGGCAGCAGAGTAGCAGGCTCCCTGCCAGTGCATAATGATAAGGAAGGGGGCATCATGTGAGCTAAATCCTTGAGTTATATTTAGTGTTCCGTGTGTTCTGTGTCAGCCTGCACCACATAGCATGACTGTTTAACTTTAAGAGGCCACACGGGGCTTGCATGCTACAACTAAAATAACAAGCTAAAGAGCAGCTTGCACATCAGGCCAGTGTAAGGAGAGCAGAGCTAATGCTGCCCCCTTAAAATAAAACGGTTGCCCCATTCACTGTGTTGTGTAATACGCATGTCTTCTCATGACTCCATTTGTTATCTCTCTGTGGCTCTTATAGCTTAAGGGAAAGTCTTGCTTTCAAGTTCCTAGGTTCGTGCCACAGTGTTCCCACATTTTCCAAAGTTTAAAGATGTTTTTTTTTAAAAAATGCTTTAAAAAAAGTACATCTAGTTTTGTCATAAGGTTATTGACATTTGACATTTTAAACGGCCTGAACCCAGACTGGCTGACTTTAACAATCTGTTTAGAGAAGAGAGCCAATTAGACACAAGTATACAGGGGCTAAACACAGTATCTTGTACAGCTGCTCAGTGTCATGCAATCCAGTACAAAAGTCCTGCAATAAACACTGCCTTTGTTTGGACTCTGCCAGGGAGCTGCTGTGTTCTGGTGTCTAATTTTCTGTCCCAACCACCAGGTTAGAGAGCAAATGAAAGAGAATGGATTTTCAATAATGGAATAACTTCCCCTCTATTTGAATGCTTTGACTCATTTTGTATGACAAGACCCTGTTGAATTGGGACCAATATCACAACTGTATAAGTTTAAGTTTTTGTATATTTGATTAGGTTCTTGATGGTTGGTATACTTAGCTGAATTGTACTCTTACCCAAGCACTGAACAAAATATTTCACAGTTTGTGCGTCAGTGTGCGTCAGCACTTCCTCTTTTCTTCTTTGGAAATTTTCATGTTAGTACAACTGTGTCTCACCCAGTTAGTTGTTCTCGCAGTCAGATAAAGTTCAGCAGCTCAGAGTTGTCAGCATTCCAGGTGTTGACTGTCACTGAGAACACCAAACTGTCCGACTGACCCACTTCTCATTGAAAGTCGAAAGTCATACTTATCTTCCCAGTTTGAGATGGGTGGATGAAGGAGTGCAGCAGCACTGGGTTATTTGCATAGTAATGTGTTGTTCTCTGTAGCCCAATGATGAGAGCATGGTAGTAAAGCTACAAGGGTTATTGATTCCTTTTCTACTGGACACATGACTGCTGATATGTATATGCCAATAGCACTGGAACATGCTTTGGAGCATAGAAATGTAAATGAAATTAAAAAACTCACCAAAAATCTGGATTTATCCATCCATCTTCATCTGCCTATCTGGGACCGGGTCAAAGAGGCAGCTTCCTGAGCAGAAACCAGACTTGCTTCACCCCAGACACTTCCTTCTGCTCTTCCGGGGGACATAGTCTCTCCAGCATGTCCTGGGTCTTCCCCGGGGTCTCCTCCCGATGGGACATGCTTGGAACACCCCCCTAGAGAGGTGTCCTGGGGGCCTCCGAAGCAAGTGCCCGAGCCACCTCAGCTGACTCATTTCAGTCTAAAGGAGCAGTGGCTCTACACCGAGCCACCCTGCGGAGGAAACTCATTTCAGCCGCTTGTATCTGTGATCTTGTCCTTTTGGTCAAAACCCAAAATTCATTATCATAGATGAGGGTGGGAACATAGATTGACCGCTAAATCGAGAGCTTCACCTTTCGACTTAGCTTCTTCTTCACTATGATGGTCTGGTACACAGACTGCATAACTGTGGACGCTGCCACTGACAATCTTCCTGTCAATCTCTCACTCCATCTTTCACTCACTCGCAAACAAGACCCCAAAATACTTAAACTCCTCCACTTGAGGGAGGACCTCTCCACCCACCTGGTGAGGGCACACCACCCTTTTCCGGTTGAGAACCATGGCCTCGGATTTGGAGGTGCTGATTCTCATCCCAGCTGCTTCACACTCAGCTGCACACCGCCCCAGTTCAGAAGCTCATCATGGATAGAAAATAAGGCCTGTTACAATGCCCGTATTGGTCTTACCCCCCACCCTGGAGCCAGGCCTGGGGTTTGGGCTCGCAGGCGAGCACCTAGTGGCTGAGCCTTTGCCCACGGGACCTGGCCAGGCTCAGCCCGAAATGGCGACTTGGGCCTGCCTTCCAGTAGGCTCACCACCCACAGGAAGGTCCATGAGGGGCTGGTGCAATGTGGTTTGGGAAGCAGTCGTGGCAGGGGGCCTCAACAATCCATTCCTTGGACGAAAACTCTGGCCATAGGGACAAATCTGGATTTTAATAAATTTACTGCGTTACATTAAGCCCTTGCATGCTCTAAACTGTGTGGTGTGAGTGGCTGAGTGGTTGTGATGTTTAAGCATCCTCTCTCTTCTGGCCTGTTTGTCAGGCTGCGAGGGACAGTCACCATGAACATCTGACTCACTGTTGCACAATCAGCTTATGGTAGAGAAGAGCATACCAGATTAATCCAACCAGACCAGCAGTCTGCCTGTCAGAATTTCTGTATTTGTTGTCCTTTTTGAGGAAGTCGCTCCATATTGAAATCAACTTGTCCTGTGGAAGTTGTGCGCATCTCCCAGGGGTTGCTGTTTACCTTTACTGTCAGTCTGGACTGTTGCATAACTTTTCATCTCCAGCCTCTCCCTTTAAAATGACCTTGGTCTGAAGTCGGGTCACCTGATCACAGATTAGAGCTGAACTCCAGATCCCACAGTCAGCAGGTTTAATCTGTCAGTCAGATGACAAAGCACCAGCTGACATAAAAACAGAAGAGGATCTTTTCCTATTTTTTTTAGGTATTGAGCCATCTGCATGCACAGTCAGCACTGAGGAGGATTCTTCCACTGAAAAGACTCTGTAATTTCTTAGGTCAAGGTCATTCATCACTTTCATGACCCAGAGCACTGAAAAATAATACATTTCAGAGTTAATGATTACCAAAACAATATCATTCGTGCTGTTTTGCAAAACCCCGCAATATCTTTACTTTTGCCTCTCCTTGAATAAATATTGACTTCAGGACCCTTTTTGCTTCTTCCTGGGCTAACTGCTCCTCTGAATGTGTCAGACATTTCCTGGCTGCCATTTAATGGTTAGGGAGTTGTCTGTCCGTGTCTCCTGCTGCCACAGAACCTTCACTGTCCCCAGAGGACTTTTTTTTTCTTGTCTCACCGCAAATTTCTACCTCTGTCAGTGAGCAACTGTGACATTTTAGCAGCTGTCAGCTTCAGTTAGATTGTGGTGGCTGATTAGTTTACAGTTTTTTCTCTCTTCCATTCATGTCTGCTGGACAACAATGTCCCAAAACTAAAGTCTCACTGTCTGTTTCTCTCTGTGTCTGTCTTGCCTTTCAGGGATCTAAAATTGGACAATGTGCTTCTTGACAAAGATGGTCACTGTAAGCTGGCGGACTTTGGCATGTGCAAAGAGGGCATATTTGAAGGCGCAGCCACGGGAACTTTCTGTGGAACCCCGGATTACATCGCCCCCGAGGTCAGTTTCTACATACAGTTTGAGGCCCATGACTACTAATAAGGGTAGGATATTTTCATAGATTCTGTGTGGTTTTGTATATTTTGGTTTTGACATGAACAGATTGAGCCAAAGAGTGAATTCAGCTACATTTAGCCTCCTGCAGCTCAGGTCCTCTGAGTTCATATGACGCTGTTCTCAGTCCCATCCTCTCTCCATCACACCACCTCACTAAAAACAAACACTGTGGTTGCTGCCCGTCACTCCAAACCCCTTCCCGACTGACTGGAAGGCAGCGTACCTGTGAGGTCAGCCTGTGAATGCCCCTTCCCCCCCATCAGAATGCAGCTTTACGGGCGTGATTGGTTTTCATGGTGAGGGATTAAGATGGTCTGTGTTCTCATGTTTGAGAGATTTTTCTCCGGCCAAGAGTGTTTCTCTGGTTTTGTGAAAGGGCTCTTTGCCGTCCTCGACACTCGCTCCCCAGTGTAGACTCATTCTGGCAACCCACTAATCCAACACATCTCCTCTCTAAAGCTCTCTGTGTTGTGATGGTTAATGCTATGCCGTGACATGTTTCCACAGATCCTGCAGGAGATGCTGTATGGGCCCTCTGTGGACTGGTGGGCTCTCGGGGTGCTGCTGTACGAGATGCTGTCAGGACACGCCCCCTTTGAAGCAGAAAATGAAGATGATCTCTTTGAATCCATCCTCAATGAAGAGATTGTTTATGCGTCTTGGCTCAGCACAGAGGCAGTGAATATACTGAAAGCTGTGAGTTTTTATTTTTTAAAATTTTTTTAATAATGTATTCTCAGTAAGTGGTTCAGCATCGTACAAATTGCATGATGGATAAAAGCCAGGTATTGATGTAGCCTTGTGTTTTTGGCAGACGTTCACCCACCTTTTCCAGCGTTATACAATTGCAGGAAATGTCTGAAAATTGAACCCCTGATAGAAGAAATCAATTCCTCACTGGATTTATGAGTAGTGTCGTGGAGAAAAAAAACCGACAGCTTCTGTGAACATTCACTGAAAGACAAATTCCTTGCATTCTTGGACAGTGTAACGTGAGCCTGCTTTGGGATATATTAAGATATCAAAGGTTAGATGAGCTTTGCACTGGATTCTTGTGGTCAGGGTTTGTTATTTGTTGTCCTTCAGACTGACAGACACTCTCTGACTGCAGAGTGACTGGCAGCCCCACTGAGCTCTGCCAGCCAGCTGTTTGGCTCAGGCCTCTTACATAACTATATTAAGGCATGGTCCACTGCCCAGCCACAGCACACAAGCTATAAATACGACGACACCTCCTCCCTCCATTTCTCCCATCTTTGCACCCCGTTCTCCTCCTCCTCTTATCCTTGTTGTTATGCCAACATAGTCAAGGAAGCACTGGACCCATCTCCCCTCGTGACCTGAGTTACTGCTCCCGGTGTCACGCGTTACGTAAAGATGCATGTCAGTGGGGGCGGATTTGAACGCTGCCACGCTATTTATACTGAAGGCTGATCCTTTGCAAGGTTCTCCTTGTTCCCATAAGCAAGATCATGGAATCCAGTTGTCAAGATGTTCAGGATTTTGTGAGGATATCTATAGAAAGTATCATCCATGTTTGGTCTGTTGGTGTGTTGGCAATAATTACTTCTTTAATCCTAACCGTCAATAAGTTATCTTACCAGTTTGTACAAAAATGCTGTTACAGGTGGATAACAGCAATTAGATAAAGTTTTTTAGGGCTGAAACAAATAACTATTTTTATGATCTGATTTTATTGATCATTTAATGAATAAAATATCAGAAAACGGTATGGAATGCTCAGATCTCAAGGTGATGTCTTCACTAGTTTTAGTGCTAGTATTCACGTGTGTGTTTCTTATGCTGGTATGCTCAAGAATGGCTTCCTCGTGCAGTTATACTGACATGGAAGCTCTGGTGCTGAGGATGGCACAGATGACGTGGAGCAATGGAAAAATGGCATCAACCTCGGTGGAATAATCTTTCTTAAGTTTTGTGGTCTGAGCTCCTGAACTGATTGACCCCCTGCTGGTCTGTCTACCTCTGCCAGTTATTTCCACTTCAAGTACCATACTGATGTACTGGTGTGGTTTTTTAAAAATGTTTTCACCCATTAACTACCAGTCACGTCATCAAAACCGTGCTTGCAACTGCAAATCGCTGCACGCAAGTTCATAGACATCAAAGTGTAAAGAGGCCTGAAAATTTTAAAGCAGGATTCAACTCCTGCTTTAAATTGTTCATTATTATCTTGCATTACTTGAGAACAAAACCTTCCTAGTAGCTGGGAGATATAATCAAAGTGTGTTGTGAGTAGAAAATAATGAACAGTATGTGAGAAACCAACAATAGTGTTTTAGACATCTCACTCATCTCAGTTCCCTTTTTCGTTGAACTCAGTTTTGCTGAGGCATGTGGTGTTGTTTAGGCCTCTGGCAGTTAATAGTGTTTGGAGCTGATATGGTGAGACATATTAATCTTTCCAATCACTTTGAGTTCTGAAAACTGTCACCACGGAGACTGAGGCTCATTAGTTTGTTGTGTCCCATTCTGAATGTCACCGCCTGCCCTAAAGTGTCCACAGACTCCCCAGTGAAAAGAGAGCCGTGCAAAATGTATTTAGTTTTTTTTTTTTTTTGTTTCCTCCCAGAGGCAAGTTAAAACAAAGCTTTTCAATTTAGCGTTTGTTTTGGTTGGACCTCTCCCTCTGGCCGCCTACTACTACTTTTGTGAAAGAGAAACAGAGTTCAACAGGTGAACCACTGTTCTATTGTTTTATTATGTACAACACCAGGAAGTTTAGACACTGTAGTTGCAACTTACTGAACCTAGCTGAACTCTCTCCGAGTTAAGCATTGTAGGAGGCGCCAGACACAATATAGGGTGTGTTTTTTCTGTGTGAGCTGGGAGGTGGGGATTAACTGGATGTCAACCTGGCTCAACTCCAGTTTGGCTTAACTCCAGAACAAAATCTAGTCTGATCTAGTTGAATAGCATGTGTCATATTATTACACTTGCTGAAATCCATAAACTCCAAACTGTTTAATCCACCTTTGTTGTTCCTCTGTGTTATGATTTTCTGGATAGATAGGTTGTTTTTTTATGTGTCTGAATTCATCCATGTTTTGGTTTTCACAGTTCTTGACCAAAAATCCATCCCGGCGTCTGGGCTGTGTGGCCACGGAGGGTGGAGAGAGTGCTGTGACCAGCCATGCTTTTTTCACGGGCATCGACTGGGAGAAGCTGAATCGAAGGGAAATAGAACCGCCCTTCAAGCCCAGGATCGTAAGTCACATAAATGAGTTTACTGGCTGTGACTGTGTTCTTTGCTAAAATGTTGCTGCTAATTCTTTATCATTTCCCTACAGAAAACCCCAGAGGACGTCAACAACTTTGACCCAGATTTTACTCAGGAAGAGCCCACCCTCACACCCATCGATGACCCTATGATCCCTTCCATCAACCAGGAGGAGTTCCGTAACTTCTCCTTCACTTCACCTGAACTGCTGGAGGGCTAAGAGCCTCCTCATTGATTCACCAGCCTGGTGTTCACCCATCAGTGGCAGCTCCCAGTGGCACAGTATGAGACTGTCACATTCCCCAGAGACATGAGGGTGCAAAGTGCAGAGAAGACAACCAGATGTGCTCGACGAGTATCAGGCCCATACCTCATGAACTTTTAAGCACTCCTGCGATTCCTCAAAAACTGTCGTCTGATCTCTTTTTGAAATGACTTTTTTAGTTTTTACTGTGTTATGCCTTAATTGGGACACAATTGTGCAAGCATCTGTGTGGAAAGGACCTATTTAACATGTTGATGTATTGTAAACTCTTTTGACAAAGGTATACAACATCTGAATTTTACTGTACATTTGCTCTCCTGCAGATGGATGAATTTGCTTCCAGCTACTTAAAATGAAAAAGCACTTTTTGAAGCATAAGAGAGTGGTTTGTGTTTCAATTTTGGTCTGGCAATTTCCAGAGCAGAAATCAGGGGTGAGAGTTAACCAGCCTGCCTAAGATTCCCATAAAAAGTCGAGCTGCCAGTTGAAATCCCGGAAGGACTGAGTGAGCAGATGAAATAGTTTCTCAGTGATGTGACCCTTCTCAGGCCCACACACTCTGGCTGAATGAGAGTTGACTGTCAAAATAAAAGGATAGAGCTTAAATGAGACTGGAAAACTGCTATATATCCTGTCCAACTTTATATGAAAAGGTTGGACGAGGTTAAAAGTTTTAATCAACCTAAAAAGGATGGTTTGTCTCAGTTGCTGGAGTCAGTTACAGCTAAATGGTGTATTATTTATTCATCGGTCACACTCAAACAAAAAACTCCCACATCCGCCTGGTGTAATTTGATCAGCCAGGGGTGCTGAGGATGATGCAACATTTCTGAGGTAAAAGCACTTTCCTGACTCACGTTGAATGTGAAATAGCCAAAAGTTTGGAGATTTCATCATATGGTTGTCATGGTCAGAAGAAGAGCGGCAGCATGGTGTCAAATGAATCCTGATGTGTCTGGCAATTTCTCGACAGTAATCACTCAGTCTGCTGTTCTCTTCTTACACACACTCTCTTTGAAAGCTTGCAGGTCCGTGGGCAGACTGCCGGGGTAATGGGAACTCATACGGGAGCGTTTTCAAACATGCAAA
>JAOXYL010000113.1:12199756-12216462 GCA_028564955.1 Terapon puta | reverse complement strand
CTTTGAAAGCTTGCAGGTCCGTGGGCAGACTGCCGGGGTAATGGGAACTCATACGGGAGCGTTTTCAAACATGCAAATCTGAGAAAGTTATTGAATCCTCTCCCTGCTGAACACTTAAACCACCTTTGCTGCGAGAGTATGAAATGGAAAGTAGGAGGGGAGGGGGGCGGCAGATGGAGACGAAAACTTTAACCCTGTAGTACTCTCATGTCTGGTAGGCGCCTTCAGTAGTTCCGTTTTGTCATCGCAAACCAGCAGAGAATAAACAGGAAACCACACAGCATCATCACTGTCGCCTTTTGATAGAAACAGGAAGAGACGAAAGACGAAAGAATTATGTTTTGTGACTCCCTGAGAAGCGGTAATACAGTACAACATGTGCCAATAGAAATTGAAACAGATAAAACAACAACAAAGGGAAGGAAAGAAACATGGGGTTAGAGGGAACCTCCAGTGCCCTGAACTGAACCTGTGCAGGCATGAACAGCCTCGACCCTTTCAGAGCGGAGATGGACTCTTCCTGTTAGTTTGAGGGAGGAAGTCTATAGGCTCCACACCGCATCTGTTTATCTCCTCAGCCCCCCAACCCCCTGTCCTGTGGGCAATTGTGCCTCAGAATACTGCAAATTGGTGGCTTCAAATGCAAAAATGTCTGGATATAATCTGGAACGGAAAGCAGGGCTGCTACACTCCGAGGACACAAACAAAGAGCTACTCTGCTAATGCAAAGTTATGTTTACTTACATAAACTACATCTGAAATAGTGGAGGGTAATTCTAGGCTCTTCCTATCGTGTCTCAGTCCCTGTTAAGCCCCTGATCCACTTTTAAACAATCATTTTAACTCAAGATTCAAAAGCGCATTGATCTCAAGGACTTAGCAGGAGCTACCTAATCTACTTTAAGCTTTCCCTAACAGAAATGGCTGCCCGGGCTGTACAAAGAATGGGACATTGGATTAAATGACTTGACTTTTTGTTTACCCATTATCGTGGCCCCCGTTTGGCAGCTTTCCCCGGGTGATGTCTGAATGAGAGGAAAGATTTAGGAGCCCTGTCTCGACTTTCATTACCGAGACTTACTGATGGCTGCCAGCGGTGTCTCTGCGCTACTTGATTGAATCAGTGTTTGACCCTTCTGTCCTGCCTGTATGATTGAAACCCCCCAGAAGAAGCAACAGATAACATAGAGAACTCTCTACAAAGATATCATCCAAGTAGTTCCCTGTAGACATTTTTGCCATTTGTTGGTCATTTGGAGGTTCTGTGAGTTTATGTACATGCTTGGTCTGTTGTCATTACTTGATCATGGTTCTTGCCCTGTCAAGGAATTGCCACAAGGATTTTAGATGTAGACTCCGGAAACCAGAATCCAATCAGACGATGGCAGTGCAATCAATCTAGTACATTTCAACATTTCCCCTTCAGCGCTGTGTTAATGGTGTTATCACACAGCAGGTGTATCCGAACTGAACTTTGAAGCTATAAGAAAAAGTTGTGCCACAAATGCAAACAGCTGGTGTTCATATCTGTGTATAAGGAGTTAACACTTGTTGGTCACTGCTGTCTGGCAGGGCTTGCAATATACTCTAATATGTAATGTAATCGGAGGTGGCACCATGCACTCACCTTTCTGAAGTGACCAATAGGGAAGGATAAGGTGTGGCGAGCACTGTAGACAACTTCCAACTGTCAAGTTAATCCAAATGACTAAATGAATAGACCTTGCTACAGCTGACTAATCTTTACGACAACCAGTAACACGAACTCTTGACTTTCATGTTGAATTCAGGCATTACCAGCTACCAGGATAGTGTAAGAACCAGCGAACCCAGAGGATCCACATAGTATTTTATGTTTTTCACTGATTTTTGTAATCACCTAAGAAGTAAAGTTATAGAAAGCCACTCAAAACCTGCCTAGTTATGTGTTTATTTGTCCTCAAGCAGCTCTGCCACTCTCACAGATGAGTGCCACCTAAGCCAACAGTTCTGAGAAGTTACAACTAAATCTTTGCTTGTTTGTCAAAGCCAGATGTAGCAACAAGCCCGTGCCAGGAAACACAATGAAGAATGGCACATTTAATAGTGAGTGAACTGTGCTGTGACTTTAGAAGTTGGGAAATAACTTTCTTTCATCCTTGCATTTGTGAAGCAAGAACTGAATCACAGCCGACACCATTAACTGCCAAATATGATGCTCAGGGGTGAGGGAGGAGGAGCCTGCCTGTACAGAGATCTCCAAACCAGTTCAGGAAAATAACTAAAACCATCTCTAAGCCAGCGAATTTGAAGTGGATTCCAGTTTAATTCCCTCATAAGCGCACGTCTTGGAAATGCAGCAATAATATTTTGTGCTGAGCACTGGAGAAAATATGTCTGTTTAGCTCATGATCTACAATGCCAGGTCATAATTGCACACTTTGCTCTAATGTGAAAAATGTGGGTGGAGTGAGGTGAAGACTCACCAACCCACAACAACACCTTCTCCTCTATGTGATGGTAAAAGTTCATTAAAGCGCAATTTAGGCAGAGAGTAGGCAGGAGACAAACAGTATGCAAAAAGAAGATGATATGAGAGTATTGTAAGGCCAATGTGGTGAAAAATGAGAAACGTTATAAAAGATTATATATAACCATACTGCATATGAATGATGTAGCCTACTATCTCAAACTAATGACTTAGTATCACAAAATAATGATAACTCAAAATATGGTTAGTTATTGCTAAATGAGTTAGTGACTTAAAAAGACAACTAGCTTAGGATCTCAAGACAATGGCTTGGTATCTTAGGATAAATAGTTATCATCTTAAAATAAAGAGTTAGTATATTAAAATGGTGAGTTAGTGTCTCATTTTGATACACAAAGTCTTTATTTTGAGATGTTAAGTCGTTGTTTTAAGCTGATATGTCTTTATTTAAGATACCAAAGTACTATGTGAAGATATTAAGAATACTGCTGAATGGCCTAAACACTTTGACTTTAATCATTGATAAACTTCATGTCTGTGATTTGTGAGAGACTTCTCTGGTTTCCCGTGCTCGTGCCCGGCACAGGGAGCATGTGACTGCTCGTGCCCGCGGCAGCAGTGGGGGGAGGGGGAGGAGTGAGACGGTGCAACATTGTCTCGGTTCGTCACCGCCGCTCCAGCGTGGCACTGTCCGGGAGGAAGAGCAGGCGAGCGGGCTGCTTTCAGCGAGAGCGGAGCCCCGTTTCTTCGACGAAAAAAAACGCTCAGCGAGAGCTCGTATGCAACCAGCCTGAGGATTTACGGATTCATATCGGCAAACAGCGCTGGGATTTTGGTTAATTTTTGGACGGGCCCGGATACAGCTTGATACCCGGAGAGAGAGTCAACTCAGGTCCTCTTCGTCCTGACATGGACACAGGAATTGTACCCGAAAAGAAAAGGTAACGCTAGCTAGAAAACAGGCTGTGTTGTCGCTCAGGAGTCGACTTCACAACTTTTGCTGCCCTTTGTGGTTCTCGTTATTGCGCTTGTTGTGACATTTCTGGCTTTATTTCACGGTTATCTGCGTGTTTTCAGCGTGTTTGTTCGACAAAATGCGTGTGCTAGCGACGCTATTATCGTTAGCAAGCGGCTAACATGGCGAGCTAGCTGGCACATGACTGTTGACGTTAAACTGTTAACTGACCAGCTAACTAACACTAACTTGTCAATACAGGTAATTTAGCACCTGTTACGCTGTTTTTGTGTGTTTGGGGTATTTAAATCTGCTTTGAAAATGATTTAACCCTGTTTGTTATCATCAAGTTACTACGTGTGTAATCGGGTTGAGCCTTCCCGGATGCGACAGTATTGTTATTTACATTTTGTTTTGGCTGCATATATTGTATTATTAATGCATCGCTGGCGGTGTACTGCTTATTTGATGTATCAGCCTTGATATGGTTATAGTTCGTGTTAACAGTGCCGGAAAGTGGTGTAAGGTTTCTGTTGAAATATTCAGGCTTGGCCCTGTTTTGAGTTTCCTTTTAATTATCTGGACGAGAAGCAGTTTATGGTGCAGTTTGATTTGAGACGTGATCATCTATATAATTTATATATCGCGTTAAACCCACGCGAAAATGTGCCAGTTTGTCCTGTAAACTTGGTTTCAGAAAGTTTAACATCAGCAAGGTGTGCCTAGTGAGTGGCTGCTAACAAGAAAGCCTCAATTAAAGGCCTGTCTGCTCAAACAAAAGCAGCGAAAGTGATTTGTTAATTAGAGGTCACACATCTTTACCTGTTTATTCGTTAGACAGCAACCCAAACAAGGACAGCAGCTGAAAATTGTTACTACATTTGTTTACACTTAAGATTCAAGCTTTTATTTGTCATGTGTATAATAACTACGTGGAGCAGTTGTTGGTAATGAAATATACGAGACACAAACTCTTCCCACAAAACTGAATAATATTTGGAAAGGAAACCAAAGAAGTAAAAATTGCTATAGCCTTTAGATTAGTACCTTGATTTCTACATTGGTGCATGTCATGTTAAAATATGAGATGCCCGTTCCAAGTTACCAAAAACCAAAGTAGTGCATTAAAATGACACAACCTAGTCTGACTAACAAGCAAAAATCCAGAAGACTCAACCTCTAATAATTTGAAACTCGTAATCAACAAATTTATCTGCTTTTCTCTTAATAATTAAATATAATGACCCATTGATTTGTTAAAAATCAGTTATATTTGATAAATTATCACTAAATAATGACTAATACTTTACTAATATGGATTTTATTGACTCCTCTGCTGTTAGCTTGGGGTAAAATAGCTTCACTGTGGAAAAGACAGTTAATGAAATCCCGCTGTAAAAGACTGTTATTGTTTTATTTGAAAATAATGACATAGTGTGTGCAGAGGATGTACTCTGCTTTGACATTTTCCTGCACAACCTCTGATTTTGATGGTATAATACACATAACAAGACCTTGTTGTAGCCTTGTTCAGTTAATTGGTGTGTAATTTCTCAGGAAGGCTGGAAATCTGTGTGGGAGCTATTTATTCCATAACATTTTAATACTTGTTTTAGTCCTACTCCTTAATAGTTGCATGGTACTGGTGTTAAATTTATAGGCTTACTAGTTAGATAGGTAATCTGTGGACCTCTTCCTCTCAGTTTTCAGTAATTTCCCCAGTGAGGATTTGCTGTTGATGTAGACAACATTCAGTTGCCCCATGGGTTTAGCTATGCCAGTTAGAAGTTTGGCACTTAGTATAAGATGAGATAAAGGATCAACATCCTGTTTAGTTTTGATAGATATGTGTTCAGTTTGGTGTCAGAAAAAAACATCAAGATTTGTGGTCTGGTTTGATGCAGTTTTGACTGGTTCTTGTGTGGTGCCCTAGTATTATTTCTGTCTCATCTCTTAATCACCAGGTCTTGACGTCAATAGGAGTGGCCAAATGTGTGAAGCGCTTCAGGTTGCCCATAGACACTCAAATACAATTGCTGCTTGTGTATAGGCTAGTTTGAACTTGAAAAATAAACAGTGTTACTTGCCAGTGCAGGGCAAAGGTATTTTATGTTTGTGCAGACATTTTTTCTCATCTTATGTTTTGCGATCGAAAACAAAAATAAGGAAAATATGCATTGAGGACATGTTTTTAATCAGACTTTGGAATCACTGCTCTATATAGATGATTGCTGTTGATAGAGTTAGCATGATACCGTGTTTCAAAAATTTGAAGAAAAGGAGATAAGTTAAAGGCTTGAAAGACACTACACAAGAAAGCATCTGCAAGGGTTGGTTATTTCAGTACAATTTCAAATCCAGCATGTATCTGTGTAATAATGCATCCATTTTTCCGTCGTAATGGTTTTGACAGGGTATCTCAAACAATACATGGAAGGAAGTATGAAAATAAAACATCCACCTGTCATGTGCTCCACACATTGCACATTTTAGAATGACGCTGAATATCTTTCCTAGTGCTTATCAGTTGTTCAACACTACTTACCTATCTGCTTAATACTTACAAAAATACAAAACGTGGACTCATTGTCTAAATCTGGATTCATGTTTAGATTCCTGTTCTGTTTCTTTTAACCTTTTGGGCTCAAGGACAGTGACTATGAACACACTTTCTGATATTATGATGCCAGATTTCCACGAAAGTTGAAATCATGCCGAAGAAAATGAGTGTCAAATTTTGAGAGAAAATGCAAAATCTGAGTGATGTGTAAAAATCCAGATAGTGCTGTGCCTTGTCACATGACATGTTAAAGAAAGAGAGAACTTTTTTTGGCTTTTTGGCTCACAGTCAGACCTATAACAATGTACCACATTTGCTATGTTCGTTAATCCTTTACAACCATTATACCAAGTATAGGTCAGTTTTTGCAAGGCAGTACTTCAAACTCCCTAAAATAACCCATTAACACGTGAGAAATTAAGTTTTGTAAATGGGAAATCACAGAAAGTCAAAGAAAGTAATAGTAACACTTTTCCTTTGTGGGTTGATTTGTACAATTTACATCAAATGTGTCAGTTAATTAACCCAACTCAAGTTTTTTGTTGAGAAACAAGTGCATGCATTGAATGTGGTGCATGTATACTAGTAATCAGCACAAGCAGTCTTTCTCAGTAATGTAGCACAGGAGGAGGTATACAGAGTTATTTTAGCTTAGTGAGTTCTTCATAGTGTTGGTCATTTTTCAGAATTTATCCTCTTGAGAAAGAAAAGGAAGGATAAAAAAGGAGTCAGCCCTGGTTGTAAGAGTTGATAATACATTAAATATATGTAGAGGAGACCCTAATTACAGCTGCAGGTTTCCCTTGAAAACCTCGGTAACGTCCTTTGGTCAGTAAACCATGTTATAGCTGAGTCTGCACATCATTCTCCAACCGGGGATGTTCTGCTTTTCTTCTTGGAAAACGATCTGAGTAAGCTTATTTTGTGTAAATGTAACTTGAACATTGAAAACTGAGTGACAAAACATAGTCAGTGGGAGGTAGGAAACAAGGCCTAACGTCTGTGAAGCCAGTGAACCATAATACTGTGAGGCATATGAGGGGATGACACAATCTTTTGAAGCTCTAATTAGCATGAATGCTTTCAACTCACAATATTTAAAATTATATGGTTAATGTTTACAGTAATATGCCACTGTTTTTTCCCTAATATCTGGCCATCCATTTGAACAAATGTTTCACTCCATTAAAATAAAAAATGTATTTTAATGTAAACATAAATGATAATATAAATATAGTGAAGCAATCATCAGAAATGCAGTTTCCAGTAATAACTACCCTCTATTTTTAATTGATTTATATGATCAGTTTATTATGTTGCTGAAAACAAGGAAATATATAACTGCCACTGTATCATACATACAGGGTTTAATATGATTATTATGTCATCGACTAAAATATGCTAAGTTTGTTGGTAATACACTAACAGCATCATAGTCATGCATTTAGGGGAGACCCCTACTCTGAGAGGGGTTGTTTTCAGACAGTTTTCTCCCCATATTTGGTCGAGAACGTAGTTGTGGTGTTTCACTGAACTGAATTATATAATAGATACGACCATGTTTACTGTCACACTAAACAGAACTGACGGACAGTGAGAACATTTCTCTGGTGAAGTAGGTCAGCCCTTAGTAACAAAATACACAAGCAGCTCTGGTCGCATTGGGAAGTGCAATTCTTGTTGTGCGCTGTTTTGTTTCTCCATTAATCTCAAATCCACTTGTTCACATCCGTTAAGACCTTTTGTTTACATAATCATTTTTATTGTAAAGAAACACAAGTAATTAATTAACTCACTCAATAATTCACTAATTAAAGCTAACAGAACTGCAAATATGATTGTGTTTGCATAATCTGAGGCACGACAGGGGAGAGGACTGCTGGGCATGCATGACCATGTGCATTATTAGTGTTATGTAACTATGGCCTCTCTGCCTGCTTTTGTTTTAACATCAAGGGATCTGTTTTGTTTTCATTTGTTTCATGTAAATGAAAAAAATGTTTCTCTCCTTCTCTTTTTGTAAGTTTAACGAAAGGTGGAGGTGTATCATCAAATAGCTACAAGTATCGCAATACGCAATACAACTGGCAAGTACTAAACTAAGTACAAATGTAATTGTATGTTTTCAGTGCTGATGCTGTGAAAGCATGCTGTGTTTTCAACACAATCTTCAGTCTTTTTATGCTCTGTATGTTTTGAAAAGTCAACTTTGTCTCCTCTGAATCTTTGGTTTCACAGTTGTTCATGGAGCATTGATATTGATGTAATACCCAGTGGCTCACTGTACTGTTTGTGATGTAATGTACGCTCGGGTAAATGTACTCCACAGTATTGTACCTTTGTGTATAGTGGAATATTACATCTGAACTTCATTTGAATAGAATTTGCATGAAGCACAACACCGTTCAGCCTATGGTGACTAGTGGTCATGGTTGCCCTAGTCTTAAGCTAAACATCTGAATTCAGCATTGGTTGACACACACACACACACACACACACACACACACACACACACACACACACACACACACACAAATCTGTCAGTGTTTCACAGAACCTGAGTTGAAAGTGAAAATTTGTATTCTCCAAAGAGTTCCAGGAGTCAGCCCTTTGTAAAGCAAATGGCAATGGAAATGTTGTGTGTATGGCATTGAACGGAGCTCTTAGTAGGTGTGCAAACACTGATACAACTGTTTTACATCCAGATGAAAACACCTGAGGTCCTGCACATTCATGTATGTTTATGCATGTGCAGTATACTTTTACAGTTTGAGGTTTATAACTATGCTCACTACAGTGCAGCCACTGCAGAGAAAAACAGTTTATCTGCAGGCTTGTAGTAATTTATCATCTAGCCTCGTAGTGGGACCACAGTTTATAACAACATGTGGAGTTTATCTGTCATCAGATCATCACTAGCTTAGCGAGATGACTCTCTCACTGTTCTCTGTGCACAATGGCTTGTTAATCACTCGTAATTAATTCCTTCTGTGTTGATAAATTCACTAATGTATGCGAATGCTAGGTGCAGGGGGAGCTGAAGTTTGTATTTGGAAAAAAAAGGGATTTGCTGATACAACACAGGACTGGTTGCATAATGATCAGCTTTCACTCCGCCCTGATATTCACCCCCATGGGGCAAGACTGACAGAAGATATTATATATATTTGTCAGTGGCATTGACAAATCTGCAAACATGTGGGTGAATGTATACGCTTGTGCTTGTAGCTGTAATTGCAGTCTTGGTTGAAACCTGTTTATATTACAGTACATGAAAACATTTTCGAGAGGATTTTTAGTATACACACCACCAAGAATCTCAGTGACATGTAATTTGTGTCAGCAGCTGTTTTGTCGTCACAAAGGGATTAGATGAACTAGAAACAATATACATGGACGGGCCAAGAAACAGCGTAGTTCAGATTTTGGATTTATTTTTCTATTTTTGTGTTTGTTTAAATTCCTTGAGTTGAACATGGTTTCTGTTTTGTTTTTCTGCTTGTTTAGTTTGTGCTGTGTAAAGCCATGCAGAAGCACACCTGAACAACAGTTGGAGCAGAAAATCCTCACGTGTTTACTGGCAGATGTTATTCTTAAACTGAGGTCCATGTCATGTTTGGGACTTTTCAAGAGGCAACATTCACATTTACCCCAGAGGACACATTTTGTAATTTGGTGGAAGGTTTGGCTAAAACTAAAGGTGTTCCATACTCAACCCTATAGAAAATATGCCTGCCCACCCTGACAAGTGATTTGATACACAGCAGGCTAATTTTAGTCAAGTGGTCCATTTTCTTGTTAGAGAGCCTCAAATAACAAAATGGCCATGGTCAATGCTGGAAGTGCACAACAAATCAATTTCAATTAGGTGTACATTTCAAATCCAAGGGCTTTTGAGCTGCCATCTATGTTGTTGTAATTCTGCTCCAGTGTCATCTAAATGCATTTGAGGTTGCATGATAGTGGTTTGGGAAGGGGATTAAGGTATAACTTCAGCAGCAGCCAGGTTGACTTTGGAGATTATGTTGAAGATTTAGCTGTCTATTTATGGAAGTTGTCATGTGAGAAATTAAAAACTCAAATCTGTGCTGAGCTTGAAAGCAGAGGGTTTTTTCCATTTACAGAGACTTGCACAAGTCATTGTGTCCTTAAAAGTCTTCTGTAGGTTTGTCATTTTAAAATGCTGCCAGGTCTTAAGATCTTGTTTACAGGATGGTGAGAGTCCATTAGCCAGACCTTGGATAGCTGCCTGGTTCAAAGCTTGATGGAGTATTAGAGCAGGGTAAGCAGTTATGAGACGTGCTAATGTAAAATGATAGAAAATATGAGCATTTGTTTGTCCTGCTAGTTGAAGGTGTCAGTCGCTCCGTGTTTGTGTGTGCTCTCTGTGTCGAAGCCAGTTTTATCACTTGCGTCCCTGTAGATCTGTAGAGGCAGGCTCATAAATGTCACAATGATTGGTGTCGCACTGTGGCTTGGCTGTGCACCAAGAGACAGACAAGAGAATCCATGCCTGCCCCCCCAGCCAATCAGTCTAAGGGGGTGGACCCCATCTCTTTTGGTCAGCAGCCAATAGACGGTGGCATATCGCCATCTATGTAAATGAGTCCGACGGGGGTCCAGACGCCAGCTCGGCCGCAAGCTTGCTCGCTGCTGAGTCCAGCTGCTGCAGCCTCTCTGGTGGCTGACAAGACCCCCTGCGTGCACTCAGTGGGAAAGTGGGGATGTCTGCTCTTGTGGTGTGCATAGTGGGATCAAAACCACTTTGTAGCCAGGCTATGGCTGACCCACCCTCTGTCTCCCACAGGGTGAGTTCGGAGCGGAGGAAGGAGAAGTCAAGGGATGCAGCACGATGCCGGCGTGGGAAGGAGTCAGAGGTGTTCTACGAGCTGGCCCAAGAGCTGCCCCTTCCCCACAGCGTCAGCTCTGGCCTGGACAAGGCCTCGATAATGAGGCTCACCATCAGCTACCTGCGCATGAGGAAACTGCTCAGCACTGGTCAGTATCTGTAGGGGTTATGCCTGTCTGTGGACCGTTTAGCTTGGGGCACATCTGTATGTTTTCTATTTATTTCCACACTCACAATTGTAATTAAATTACACAGAAATTTTCAGAATTGTGTTACTACACAAGACACTTGTGTTTTTTAATTGTTTGTCTTCTTAACTGTGGCAAGTCCCAATTTAAAGAATGTAAAGAATCTTTTAGAGGAATACCCAAAGAGTAAAAGAAAACGTGTGCACAGGAAAAATTAAGCAAACAGCCAAAGCTGGTTAAACACTGAGTCAGTTGCTGTAAGAGATCGATCCAGACATGCTCTGATATAGATCCCTTTGCAGATATGTCTGTGGGGAATCTGTGTTTTCTGTGTTGCAGTGCCCTGCCTTCCAAACATGTTTGTAGGACAACATAGACTTTTGATGTCCTGTTCCTCATATCCTCTTGCTTTTCTTTTCTTCCCATATCCATTTATTTTCCTCTCTCCTCCAGATGAGCCAGTGGTAAAGGAAGAGACAGAGCTTGATGTGCAGCTGAACAGCTCCTACTTAAAGGCTCTGGATGGCTTTCTCATGGTGCTGTCTGAAGACGGAGATATGATCTATCTCTCTGAGAATGTCAACAAGTGCCTCGGGCTGGCACAGGTTAGTCTCTTTTGACCTGCTGCATGTCAGACTTAAAGATTATAAAAGAAATAGAATATGATTGAATAAGATAAAAAAATTTCATTTAAAATGGATAAAATTCCAATGTTTTGTAACACGTTTTTAGAGATATTAGAGAAAAGGTTAAAGGTCACCACACAGCATCTACTTAAACTTTAAACTGCATGTACAATAAATAGTAAAAGATCCTTCTATTCTCTCTCTCTCTCTGCTGCAGTTTGACCTGACTGGACACAGCGTGTTTGACTTCATACATCCCTGTGACCAGGAGGAGCTGAGGGAGATGCTCATCCACAGAACAGGTGAGCCGCGTCACATTATAAGACCTCACTGATGGACGCAGGCAGAAACACAGGCCTGTCAGCACTCTATTCGGGAGGGAGTCCGATTCACTCTGAGCTGGCAGATTCAGACAGGGGGAGTGTCAGAACAAGTTATCATTTTATCACTTCAGTCCTGAGGTCAAAGCAATTAGAGTTTGCTTGAACTTCAGTGACCTTTCGCCCAGCATCACTGGAACAGTATTCTACATTATTGGCACATTTACTGTTTTGCTTGCACAACAGAATTTAGCCTTGCTTTATGTGAGTAAATTTAGTTTCTCTTTCTCTTTTTTGAAAAGTGAAATTAATTAGGCAAAACCTCTCTAGTGGTTGCTTTTGAAATATGCTTTATAACATAATTTGTTATTAGTGCTTGCCAGTTTGAAGCCACGGTTGCTTTCTTTGCCAGTCTTTGAACTTTGGTACATGCAGATATTATCTCAGCTTTAACGGCTGACAACTCCACTTCCTGTATTTAACTTTCACTAGCTGACCACATAGAAATACATACTGTTTCCAATTGGCAATGGTTTATAATAAAACAAGAAAAAAACCCAGATTGTTTTAACAAGCACCTTTGAAATGAGGATATATTAAGCTGATTTCCCCTTTTAAGAGGTGCCTCTCTTCCTGCTCATGTGATTTCAGGCTCCAAAAAGACCAAGGAACCAAATACAGAGCGCAGCTTCTTCCTCCGAATGAAGTGCACTCTCACAAGTAGGGGTCGCACCGTCAACGTCAAATCCGCCACATGGAAGGTAGGATCAATAGAATCATTGAGAAAAGAAGCAGATTTTTAATAAATAGTAATGCAATTATGGCTGTTACTATTCGACAATGTGGAACTAGAGATGTTTGATAAAACATTTTCATGCCATGGTTAAAAAGTACTAAATGTACAAAAAAAATGTAATTTATTCTGTCAACCTTTTTAAAATGGCATGAATGGCTTCTGCCACAGTTGTAGGAAATGTAACATCTTATTATTGTAATGATACCTGTTTAACAGCATGTAAGTAATGAGGCCCGCAACACAATTTTCGTGTAAAACCTTTGTAGTTCAACTGGGAAGATACAGACTGGGTTATAGTGAATGTCTACATCAGCAGTAATCCAAGAACACAACGAGCAGAGGAAATGGACAATCATGTTAGCCCTGATACAAAACAATCCTTTAGTATCTGTGACTGATGTATGTACACAAAAACTTAATTAGATGGAGGCATTACTTAGATCAGCTTTTAACTTCAATCAGAAAGAGTTGAGTAAGCATTATGGAACACCCAAATGAATAATCATGCCGATATAATTAGCTTGAAACATCATCTTCTGAATATAAAGAATATTCCTCTGTAGAGCCCTTAATCACAAGTAAAAGTAGTTGTCATTTTCTCCCATTAAAATATAGTAGGAGGCACACTCACACAGCCATACAATTATTTCTGTAGTCCTCATAGCAGCTGTTGTCAGCATTTGGGTGCATGTATTTCTTTCTGTCTGTTGCATTAGGAAAGGGTTTCCTGTGCATTATGATAAAATTGTTATGACCCTCCTGCCGTCTCCCCAGGTGCTCCACTGCTCAGGTCACGTCCGTGTCTATGACAGCCACACCGAGCAGACTCCTAATGGACAGAAGGAGCCTCCTGTCCCTTACCTGGTTTTGATCTGTGACCCCATCCAACATCCCTCCAACATTGAGGTTCCTCTGGACACCAAGACCTTTCTCAGCCGCCATACAATGGACATGAAGTTCACATATTGTGACGAGAGGTGAGTCTGCCTGTCAGAGTGAATATTTATGATTGAGAAGCCTCTGTGGTACTTTTCATTGGCTGTTATTGCCAGTGCTCCCCATATTACAGTCACACAGAGACACCTAGTGTTCAGTGTAGATACTACAGAAGTCAACTTTGTAAAATCCTCTCAGTCTGTCAATGGAGGAGCTGGTTATCTTATGTGTTTGTTTGTTCCTTTTGCTTGTCCAGGATCACTGAGCTCATGGGTTATGATCCAGAGGAACTGTTGAATCGCTCTGTGTACGAGTACTATCATGCTCTGGACTCAGACCATCTTACTAAGACTCACCACAACTGTAAGCATGCACACCAAATGTTTACTGCACTTAAATGAAAGCTCATTCCCAAATAAACAACAAATTCCAGCCCAGTTATATTTTCCAATCTTTAGACCAAATGTCCAAATTAATCTTTTCAAAATGTTCCTCTTTCCTCATAGTGTTTGCGAAGGGCCAGGTCAGCACAGGCCAGTACCGTATGTTGGCCAAGAAAGGAGGCTTTGTGTGGGTTGAAACCCAGGCTACTGTCATCTATAACAACAAGAACTCCCAGCCACAGTGTGTTGTCTGTGTCAACTTTGTGCTCAGGTACTATAAAAGCTCTTTGTAAAGTCATTATTTTCAAAAGCGATAGCTGGAGAACCATGCGTATGAAAACAGATAAGGGAAAAAAACCCTTAAACCCAATCTTATGGATTCATAACTCTTTTACAGCGACATCCAGGAGGAGAAACTCATCTTGTCTCTGGAGCAGGTTGAGGATGTGAAGCCAGTGAAGGAGGAGCAGCGCGAGGAGGAAAAGGCTGAGGTCGACAGCGGCGTCCAGGTGGAGAGACTGATCTTGTCTCTGGAACTAACTGAGGATGTGAAGCCAGTGAAGGAGGAGGAGAAGAAGGAGGAAGAAAAGGCTGAGGCCAAGAGCATCCAGCCTGAGGTGTTCCCAGCCCTGCTTAAGGCGGAGGAGAGTGAGCAGGAGAAGGGCCCGGAGGTGGACGTGATCAAACTATTCACTCAGGCGGTAGACGACCAGCCGCTAGCCAGCTTATATGAGAGGCTGAAGGAAGAGCCAGAGGCCCTCACCCTGCTGGCCCCAGCTGCAGGAGACACCATCATCTCCCTGGACTTCAGCTGCCCTGGTTTGTGGCCTCAAACACACAATTATTATCCACAGCATCACTTAAGAGTTTCTCTGCTGCATGTCTGAAACCATTCTAACCTCCCACTGTCCTCTGGTACTGATTCAGATATCCAGCTCCTGAAGGAGGTGCCTCTCTACAATGACGTCATGCTTCCCTCCACCAGTGACAAGCTGGTTCTGCCGCTTTCCCCTCTGCCGCCCAGTGAGCCTCTTCTTGTAACCACCAGCACCACTGAGGGTGTAAAAGCAGAGACCTATGTTCCAGCCCCGTCCACGACACCGACCGGCTCCACCGAGGTAAGACCAAGTAAATTGTTGTCATTTTGTTCTGTTTATTTGTCCGCTCACTAACATGTACCGAGAAAGAAATAACCTTTGACTCGTCTTCTTGTAAGGCCGACAGCCCGCTGGACTTTTGCTTCCCCATGGAGTCGGACATGAGCTCAGATTTCAAATTAGACTTGGTGGAGAAGCTGTTTGCCATTGATACAGAGCCCAAGACCCCCTTCACCACACAGGTAATAGTGCCAGGAAGTCAGTGTTCATCTGTGCAGTACAAAGATCTCTGCATTCAGATTCATTAGACTTTTGCTCTCCACTTAAGGCAATGGAAGACTTGGATCTGGAGATGTTGGCTCCCTACATCCCCATGGACGACGACTTCCAGCTTCGCAGTCTGACCCCAGAGGAGCCTCTATCTTGTGGACCAGTCAAATCCCTTCAGAGTTCTCCACTCCACGTCACACAGGGCATCAACAGTTACCCAAGCCCTTCATTCAGCTCTCCAGGCAGCCGCGCAGCTTCCCCAGCACCACCTGAGCCCCTGAGCGCTTCTCATCCTGCCACCATCACTGCAAAGAGGTAAAGAAATTACAAGTGCTCAGAGCTTTTTTTTTTTTAATCATATTGTTAGCTTTTGTTAGCTTATTAATACTTGTACTTGTACTACAGGACCCCACAGCTGGACAAAGAAGTTTCACTCAGGACCCTGGCAGTTCAAAACACACAGCGCAAAAGAAAACTGTGTGACCTAAAAGAGATGATTGGACAGGTAAGTCCTTGACATCCAAATATGGTTTATAGAGCTGACTAATTTTCAGATGGAGACTATGAGTGTCTGTATTTGATGTTTTTTTAATTTTTTTTTCCTCAAGGGAACTCTGCCCCAGGAGCAGCTAGAGCAGGGCAAAAAGCTGAAGGCATCGGGGTCAGGAAGAACCAGGACCATACTTCTGCTGCCATCAGGTAAACAAACTAAATCTTTAATAAGTCCTTCTGTTGCCTGAAGTGAAACATCGACAGAATCCTAACTCTTTCCCCGTTCTCTCATAGATTTGGCGAGTCGACTGCTAGGCAGTACATCAGAGGGCACAAGCTCCCTCTTTACCCTGCCACAGCTCACCCGCGATGACTGCGAGGTCAACGCCCCCTTACAGGGCCGTCAGTACCTGCTGCAGGGGGAGGAGCTGCTGCGCGCTCTGGACCACGTTAACTGAGTCAATGCTTAGCCTGCTCACTGCTGAACTAGACTGGACACTACAATTTCTCCCTCATATTGTCACTCCCCCTCCAAGAGCCCCCCTCCTCACCCACCTAACCCGACCCCACCCTAACCCACTGCCCCTTATTTATGTATCTGTATGAGTTTGACTATAGTTCGGCTGCTGTTTGTGCACATCATGTGATATCTGCAGCATTCCACCGTGACAAACACCATAGCAGCATCTGGGTTTGGTGCAAGGGATTCAGGCATCACGAGATGTCCAATTGTCATCTTTTTTTTGTTTGTTTGTTTGTTTGTT
>JAOXYL010000113.1:12182290-12197065 GCA_028564955.1 Terapon puta | reverse complement strand
GTCAAATATTCTCCAGAAAATGATTTTCATCTGATCCATTTAATTTGTTCCTAACCGAAATATTAGACCTTGAAAGAAAGCATTGCCTGAAAAAGGGCAACACCCTCATGAAGATAAAAAGTGTTTTGACAAAAAGATCCACCCACAGTCACAGATTTTTTATCTTGAACAAAAATAGTTGGCATCTGTCCATCAAGATAATGCAATAGTGTGCTCCGTGTCATTCTGTATACTCTGTGTGCATATGTGTGTACATATATTCTTAAATATAGTGACTGCAGCGTACTCACATCGATGGCTGCATCGGTCTGGATGTAGTCCATGTTGGAGTTGGACAGGCCCAGCTCCTTACTGCCTCTCTGTGCTGAGCTGACAATTCCTGATGTGATTGTATTGCGTAAAGAAAACGGGCTTCCCATTGCAACCACAAACTCTCCTTGTCGAACATCAGATGACCGGCCAAGGGCGAGCGTGGGCAAAGGATTCTGACATGTCAGGAGAGACAGAGCAGTTCAATAGCACATCCTCACTTCTCATAGGCATGAATAGAGTTCTCTATTTGATCTATGTTTAGTTCCACCAGCATTGTTTGTGTTTTCTGCTATAGTGGTCTTCCTGTATGAATCATAGCCTTGTTATTTTAATTAGAAAATCTAATCATTTTTCACAGGAAGTTTAACTGACACTATTTAACTGGCAACCTAATAGTAGTTCAATAACAGGGGCTTGACCTTACAACTACTTTATATAATGTATAAAGTACATTAAGTGGCACTTTTCATCCTCCAGCAGATACATGCCCTCTAGAGGAAGTATAGAGCAAAACATCAAGGTGCGGGACTGCACCGTATGTAACACAACATTTTAAACAGTCTGAAATTTGGTGGTTGTCTAATTAAAATGCTACAAAAACATATATTTTAACCACACTTTAGGCTCATTGGTGACAATGCTTACTTTATACTTTACTTTGCCTTTAGTGAAATCTGAACATTTTATTATAAATCATCTTAATTGCAGTCCACTGGTTTCATGTTGATGAAGAGACCAACCTAAACATTAAGGTACTTCAGTTGTCTGCTGCTCACCCTCGAACTGATTTTGATGGTGGCAATGTCTGCTACTGGATCGACGTCCTGCACGACAGCGTTGTACAGGTCTCCGTTGGTGAGCTTCACGCGGACGCCTCTCTTGTTGGCCACGACGTGAGCATTGGTGACAATAAGACCGTCACTGCTGATGATGAAACCAGAGCCGTTGGACACAGGGACTTCTCTTCCTGAAAACGGATGTCTGTAAAACAGCAAAATGTTATCTATGGATTCGTCCACACTGAGAGGAAAACAACAAACAGCAAAAGTTAGAAGTTGGAAGTTAAGTGTTAGGAGTAGCTTCGGCAAGATCAGGAGAGCCTGCAAACCCTCAGCATGATAATGTCCTTTAGTGGAGCACACAGTTAAATACATGACCATAAAGCAGTTTTTCTCAAAGTGAAAATGTGTCTGCTGAGCGTCTCTTAAGGTCATGGTGATGACAAAAGACTATGTAATGTTTTCAACAATTTCCCTTGTAAATAAGAGTACTACCTTATCTTAGGGCTGATGTGTTTAGAGGTTTATTAATTAATTATTTTACAAAAAATAACGAGCAATTATGATCACCTTCTCTTCATAAAAAGGTACCAAAAAACTCTGACATTAGAGTGAGGTATAAGCTTAAAGTCATCAAGACACTTGAACTGATACCACAAAAAGAAAAAAATCCTATTAACCAAATGTTACACTGAAGCCTGTAAGCTGAGGGAGTTTCAAGTCTTTTGGCTCTAGTCGGTTAACAAAAAGTCAGTGTTTAAGTCAGTAATTAAAGAAACTCTTAGCTCTATTCTAAGGTCACAGTTTCGAGCAACTCATGCAACAAATTCTTCCACATTTCAACTTTTCAGTCGACTCACCTGCCCATGATTTCGATGTACACCACAGCTGGAGAGGACTTCTCCACCACATCTGCTATGAAGTTGTATTTATACCGGGGGCTGTCGGGTTTAAAGGGAGAGGCGCACTGAGCCGACGGCAGGATGAGGTCCACACATCGTCCGGAGGCGGACACCCTCCTGTCCTTGTTCTTCTCGTCTTTCTGAACGTCCAGCAGCGCCGCAGCGCAGAGTCCCAACCCGGCACAGACCGAGCTCACGAGAGAGGAGCCGCCGCGTCTTCCGCCTCTCCGGCCCTGCTCCTCCACCGGGGGCCCCGCGTCAACGCTCCCGTGTCCCTCTGCCCCCCCGTGGTTACATGTGACAGCAGAGGACACCCGACTGACTGTCCTCTGTGACCCGCAGCTGAGTCTACGGGCCGGACAGCGAGTGTGTCCCCTGAGTGCGGAGAGAAAACACCTTCCGAGAGGAGCTACTGCCATGTTGCATCACTTCAGCCACACCGGCTCAAGAGTTTTCACACCGCTTAACAACACTTCATGTACGAATATATCTACGGGGGGACCGGCCCGTTTTGTTCTAACTGCTGTCCCTATACTGCTCGTGTGAATAACAACAATACAATACAAATACTTGCTTAGAATTTCTCTGTTTCTCAGGAGATAGACTCGAAAACAGCTGAGTGACAAACAACGCTTCTCCGGAAAAGTCACTGATGAGCGCATGCGCACTACGCTTCTTCTTTTTCTACGGTCTTTAAAGATTCAGAAGCTACTTGTACTTATAGTGCCCCCTACAGGAGTTAAAAGAAACAGACTCAGGTTGATTACCTTATTACCCAGTAGGTTTTCAGGCATAGACTGCATCCATGCAGATGTGACTCTACTCCTATCTCTGTAAGTTTGTCCCTGCAGCATGAGCATGAACTGATGAAGCCTCTTGGATGAGAGGTGAAACATCTTCAAAGACATATAATTAAGTCTGTTTCCTTAAGATACTGTACAATATGCATAATATGACTGTTGACCTACTTAAATCATTGTTTTATACACAGCATGGACATACAGTAGATCTGTTTCTGTCTGTCTTTGCAACAGTAAGAGTAAGAATTCAGATACTATATTTGTACACACACACACACACACACACACACACACAAACAAATTATCATTGTATTATATTTTTTTATCTTTTCTGTGATTTTTTAAAATCATATTATTGCTATTGATTGCAACAATGTTACGTCTGCTTGCTAACCCTTGTTCATTATTTTAATTTTTTGTCTTCATTATTAATTACTAATGGCTACTAATGTAAATTATTGTGTAATGACAATAACTTCTGGTAAATCTTGAAAGAAATAAAAACAAAACAAACAAATAAATTATAAAGGGCTAAAAATCCAGTGCGGAAGTGACGTATTTGTTTTGGCTACGTCACAGGGCCGCAGCCAAAGGCGGCAGTGAAAAGAAATTTGAAATCAGCGGGCTAGCTGCTAGCTGCTAGCGGACGCTTCGGATGTATAACAATCGGTTTTTATTTTTTCCTCCGTCATGGCGTCCTATCACCATTTATTAGAGCGCACCAAGCCGCGGTTCGAGTCTCCCGCAAAGGTGTTTGCGAAGCTAAAGTCCAAAGTGCAGAGAGAGGGGATGTTAGCGAAGGAAGAGAGGGCTTTTAAAGGCAAAGATCCGCTGTGTGGCCTGAAAGAGAAACACGACTTCAAGTCTCCCAGGAAGAGAGTAGACAGCACCTGGACCACCGACGACCTCAAGGAGAACCACAGGTCTGCCTCGTATCGGAGTGAGGCTCAGGCCTTGACCCTCTCGCCCATATCGAGTCCGCAGAAACCCTTCAGGCTCGTGGAGGACATGCCCCCGAGAGAGAGGGGCTTCCTGGAGTCAACAACCGTGGCTCACCCCTCCTTTCTGCTCAACAGGCTGCAGGTCCACACAGACTCACCCCAGATTAGAGACCTGTTCAAGGTGAGCAGCAGGACACCAGTAAAGATCCAGCCAGTGGAGAGGGACAGTGTGAGGGGTGTGTTTCAGGAGGACAATGTGTTTCAGGGGGCTCACACTGCCCTTGACAGACTGACCTCTCCGGCCCAGGCCTTCTCCCCCATGAAGAAGAGGCTGAGGAAGAGGAAATGGGAGCCGCAGGAGGTCAACAAAGTCAGCAGCAGCACAAGGGAGATCGCCGGTGAGGCTTCAGGTCGCTCACGGAGGAGGAAGACCTCCAGCAGCGAGGAGGACTCCCACAACTCTTCTGTGGAGGACGTGGGCCGTGTAAGAGCGTTCTCTGCTGATCATGTCGCCCACGAGACTGCGTTCCCACCACCAAGATCTGCAGTAAAAGGTGAGGGTGAGGTGTCAGCGAAGTTCTTTCCCCCTCACATATTTATTTGTTGGAGGAAATTAATTCATGTCTTCTTTGCTGTTTTGAACAGGTTTTTCTGTTATTGTGGACAGAATTCCTCCCATGTCTCCGGCCAAGATGTTCGCCTACATGAAGGAAAGGGAAAGCAAAGCGCAGCAGCAGGAAACTCACAATGTCAGCAGCAGCACGAGAGATCTCTTTGGTGGAGGTGAGAGTCCAGCCAAGGAAAAAGTGTAGTTACAGGCTCACAGCTGTATATGTATGGAGGTATCGTCTGGTTTGCATGCGATTATTTTGTACAAGTTATCACTTTCCCTCCTTTTCCACAGATAATTTCCATCTGTCCAGAGACTCTCCTCCCCCGAGAGCCCACAACACGGTTGAGACAGAGGACGCTGCCTTCGGATGTCTCCCAGAGAGCGTGACTCCTGTCAGCCAGTCCAGAGTAGAGTCAGCTGACAGCCAGTTGGATACAGATCTCTCTGAGGGCCCCCCTATCCCTGCTGCGCCACCACAACCTCTTTTGCTCGAAGATCCCCTTGTGCTTAACACACCACGGGTCTCCATCCCAAAGAAACAAGATGCGGTATTCAAGCGCAACAAATGGCCCCAGCTCGCAAAATTTCCAAGTGTGAGTAGAAATGTATATTAAAGTAAATGTGTCTGCAGTTTGTACTCTCTGTTACAGCTCTGTTGATCTTTATCAGGACTTATTGTGCTTTTTTTCTTCTGCAGGAGAGTGTGATTTATCTAAAAAAGTGGTTCCTGAGGAAGAACCATAAGGGCCTGTTTGTTGATGGAATCCACCAGTACGTGTTTCTTGAGGAGAAGAAAAAGTTCATTTTATTTAATTTACACATTGTCTACTAATTCTGTAACACTGAGCTTTCCTGCCTTGGATTCCAGATGTTTAGTGGGTTGAAAATATTTCTTTTTTCTTGCCATTGTTGCTCAGGGAGGACAACATACCATGGAACAGCAACATCATCGTAGACAGGGTTTCTAATAATGTGCTGAAGACCGTCTCTGGCAGGATTTACATTTTGGTTGGCAAGATGAATGTGGATGTTGACTCTGGTAAGTCTAGTGAGAAAAGTGTCACTGATAATGTTTAACTATAGATGAAAAAAGTTTACTGTGTACAAAAAATATTAACGCAAGCAACAAAAGTAAATATTCACTCTTTTCTCACTTTCTGTCTGCAGGCTTTCCCATGTGGCTTTTGAATAAGTTTGTTAATGGTTTTCCTCCAAACTGGAAAGTGCTTTATGAGAAGTTCCTGTCAGCAGAGTAAGAACTTTTATGTCACTCCCAAGGCAACTTGCAAGTCATACTCTCTCAGATAAAAGATTTTGTTTTTTTGCATTATTTTACTAGATAAAATGACAATTGAGTAGCAGAAATGTTCTTTTCAAACGGTGTACAAAAACAACTGTTTCTTGTTTTTTATTTTAAAGATTTGAACTTTGTTTTGTTGTAGAGACCCTAGCAGAGAATCAGTGAAGAAAAGTGATGGGAGAGGCATCACAGCAAAGACTAAATGTGGCACATCATCTGTCAGCAAACCTGCGACACGGCAAAAGCCTTTGAAAACACGTAAGTACAAGAGAAATGCATACATGCAATGCAAGATCAATAAAGGGCAACTAGACGTCACACCCACAAAATACAATGGATAACAGACCAAATGACCCCTGTACTCCATCATTCGCTGGCTTGAGAGATCTGTAGAAAGAAATACTACCTCCTGTTCTTGAGATATTTCAGTTTGGAACTCAGTGTTTGATCGACAGGATATCACAAGCTAGCCAGCAAAGTGAAAATCCCCACATTCAAACTAGTGTCAATAGTGTGACTCATGGCAGCTGTACCAAAGGACTTCCTGTCACCTTGCAGATGTATTCTCTCTTCCTCTTTTCCAGCTGGGTCCTGTCCTCCCCCCTCCTTGTCTTCTGCAAAAGTATCTCGTAGTGGTCGCGTCATCAAGCCACCTCTGGAATACTGGAAAGGAGGGAGAGTCATTCTTGATGCACACATGAACGTTACTATCCATGAATGTTACGATACCTCCATTTGCAACCCTGTAAGCACATTAAAATCAGCTCATACAAGTTTAATGATAATCCAGAATATTCTTATAACGATCAAGGCTAGTTGTTTTGACTATGTGCTGATGTTTCTGATCACTGTGACTGTTTCATTTCCATTCTCCATAGGAGGTCACCACAACAATGCCTGGGAGGGCGTTACAGAAGTCTGCCCATGTGTTCCTGCCCCGCAGTGAAGGTAAAGATAACCAAGGAGGTGTGATTTTCAAACAATGATTGGCATGCAGACAAACTGTCTTCTGTTTCCAGGCCGTAAGCAACAGAAGTCATCCAGCAGCGAAGAGGCATCAGTACCACTGAGGAGGACCAAGGCTGCACTTCGCAAACGCAGTAGAGCCATGGTTAACCTTGAAGAGAAGCCCTCCGATTCACCTGAACCTCCTGTGCGGGTATTTAGTAGCCCCGATGAATGGTCTGGCAGAACGACAAGGTCCAGCCAAAGGATTCCAGCCCCAGAGATGTCATTATATGTGGACGCTGTCCCTCAAAAGAAAAGCGAACCTTCTTCTACACAGAGGTCGAATAAACAGAGACATAATACCAAAAAGCAGACAGTGAGAGCCTCAGAGAGAAAACAGGCTGTCACAACCTCTCCAGAATCTCCCATTAATAATGAAGCATCACAGCATCTAGCATCAGATGAAGACTTTTCCACTGGAAAAAAGAAGCGAGAGAAGAAAGGCAATAAGGTCCTCAACAAGTCACGGCAGAGCCACGCATGTCCATCATCATCAGACGAGAGCGGGAGGGAACTAAGGAAGAAAACCAGAGTGACCGGTGCTGCACAAACACTTATAAAACAGAGACAAAGCAAATGCACCAAGACATCGCCCACAAAGCCACTTCCAACACAATCCAGCAGGAGTCGAAAGGTTAAGAAAGGCAAAGCACAGATTCCACAAGAGCAAGAGGAAGATGAGTGGACCGAGACAGAACTTACCAAGCTGAAAGAGTATGTTTTGTTTATTTATAGAATGACAAAGTGGAATTTTGTAGAATTAGAGGAACGTGCCCCTGAATCATAATCTCACGTGTGCATTTTTGTGTTTTCCAGGGCTGTGTCTCTCTACCCCAAGCACATGGCAGGTTACTGGGCGAAGGTGGCGAGGGTGGTGGGAACACGTTCTGCAGAAGAGTGCCACAACCAGCACACGTCCCAGGGAACCTCGCAGACTCCTGCCAAGAGACCCAAAAAACCCAAAAAGTTAAAGATGGAGCCACCAAAAAATCCAGGTAGAGACAGGGTTTTAGCGTGGGATGTACATTGTGTAGTCCATAAGTTTATAACTGGTTACAGTAGGCTACGGTAACTTTACTTCTTTCTAACTCTACACCCCAAGACGACCTGTAAACAGGTTTTATATTAAAGATGTATTTTAGAACTCAATTATGACTTTTGACTCTTATCTTTTCCAAGGTATTATTACTGTGGTGCTACTGTTTTGTATTGCACTGTGTTGTACACATTCTGCTTTAGTGCATTTGCCTGCTATGGACTGGTGATTAGAGACTTTGTTTTAGAGTTGCATTCAAGGATTATTTTCATTGTGTATTTAAGATATAATTATTCTTGATTAAAATGCTGTTTCTATAAATTGTCAGAAAATAGTAATGCAAATGTAAATCCCAAAATAGATTCAGTCTACTGTCACATAATAACTAAAGAAAGAGAGGCATTTACATCTAGTGTCTGTAATTTTGCCTGGAACATGACACACAATTAACTGATCACAGATTACTGCACAGAGTGTGATTTTATTTCCTTCAACCTGTTTTAATAACTGACATGGTCTAAATATGTTTGCAAAAGAGAAAGAAGATTGATGATTGCAGATATGACAAGTTTTTATCCATAACCAGCTGCAGATCACCCTGTGATATCTGCCCGAGTGGGAACCTTAAAGAGAAAGCAGCAGGTGCGTCAGTTTCTGGAGGCCATGCCCAGAGAAGACGTCGACGACGTTTTCAGTTCTGCGTACATGCAGAACAAACGGTTTGAGGTTTGTTTGTTTGTTTGTTTGTTTTCAGAGAATGACATCTAGTGATTGCAACACTGTTCAAATGAGATGACTGTTTCCCCTTTTCTTGGTGCATAGATGCCGTCCATGTGTCCGAGTGAGGACAATGACTTCACGCTGTCAGAACTGCCGCCCCTGACCCCCATGTCGACAGGTTTCCCTGAAGTTAAGACCCCTCAGTGTCTGCACATCACTCCAGGCATGATGGGCTCTCCCAACAGGTGAATAGCACTGATCTCTGTAATGTAGCTAATGTAAAGTTGATTACAGTAACTAATGTGCCTCTATTTTTTATTTTCAAAGGAGCAATGATGACAAGTACGTCTTTCAGCTCCAGAAGAGGATGAAAAAAAGTCAGTTTAATGTCTGCAAGCAGGCTCCTTCTTCAAAGGTACTGATGTATATGTTTATATTAATCTTCAAATATACAGATTCTTATTATTAGAAAAATAATTCTCTTCTTTATGTCTCTCAGAATTTCACACCGACCCCATCAGTTAAACGAGCAATGAGAAGATGTGGTAACACAGGTGGGTTATCTGAGAAATGTGCTGGTCATGAGTTTACGTTTGTGTAGTGGAGGGGAGGGATTAAAAACACTGTAAAAATACAATATAGAAACAAAGAGTAATGCTTGTATATTATGACATTGTATTTTATTGTATTTATATACATGTCTTGATGAACACGATTCATTTCTTTCCTTTTACACCAGAAAACGATACCTTTGTTGTTTGGGAGATGTTCCCAGGAAAAGATGGAGCACTCTCTGAAAGCGAAGAGGAAGAAGATTTTTACTTCTCAGAAAATGACTGAGCTGAAACATTTACATCATCCAAAAAGAGATCTAATTTTCATGAATTAACATGGGCGGAGGATGTGATTTCTTCCTTGTTTAATTCATCATTTGTGAACAATAAAACAGATGATTTGCTGCCCTGTCTTTCACATGTAAGAGATGTATTTTTTTTAATGTGCAAATCCAGGATCTTATCAGTGTGAAACAAACTGAGTTATGATTTAATAACTAAGTAATATAGTTAAAGCTTCAGCTCCAGTGGAGTATATAAAATTAAACATATTTTTGGCCTGTTCTAAAGTTAAGTTTAATGGCTCTTTCATTTTTAAAATGTAATATGCTGTCAAAAACAAGACTTGTGCTGCTGTCTTCTTGTGCATCCCTGTAAATATAGTTTTTGTTTAAAGTCTAAGTCCCAGGGGTCAGATGTAACTATTCTTTTAATAAACATTCTTTAATTCATAGTAATGGCTTATTTGTGTACATCGGTATATTATATATTCAGAGAGTAATTATTTGTGGAAGTGGTTGCTGACCTTTTTGCTTTGTGCAGACATGAATACTGATGTGAAAAACACTTCCCATTGGCTCATTTAAAGGATTTGTGGACACCCAAACAAGGGATCCAAACCCTGGTTGGGTCACTAATCTACAATGTAATGATATTGGAAACCCGGAACTTCATCTTTTTCAAACCTCCTAATCTAAGTTTTATTGATGGGTGTATATAGGCAGTGTCCCAGTGTCCCTCTGACTGCGATGTGATCTTCTGACTGTGATCCCAGGAAGAGTAACAACCACTTTGTGGAATTGATAGAGACCTGAATAAAATGTGGTACATGAAGAAACAGAATGATGCTTCTCTGAGCGCTTTGTGTTTATGGGTCTTCAAATTCCCCACAGGGAGCCTTTCTCTTCTCAGGACTGTGTTTCCTCCAAATGAGCTGAGCTTGTGTTAGAGAAGCAACCATGTGGAAGGACTACTCTTGGGCAGTAGATATACAATAATAAAGACAATACAAATCCTTACAATAATGAAAACAATATAAATAATTTAAATTCTTATAACATTTTTGTAAAAAGTTACAAAAACTACAAAATTGTTCAAATACAACATTTGACAAAAGGATGGTGTCAGAGGACACAAGACATGCAGTTCAGAGCATGCCTTCAACATTACCAATAAAACCTTAAAATCAAAATTCTAAAATTTACCAAGAGCCAAAAAAAGACATTGCATTTAGGATAATTGTATCTTGTGTAACCTTGACTCATACAAGGGTAATTTGAGAATGAATGTATCTGAATAGTTTCTTTTCTTTTTTTTCAGTCCCTGCAGGGTATCTCAAACAGGAGTGGAGTACAGGTGGAATGAAAAAAAAAAAACAAGATACCAAACGTGGATAACAGAGTTCACACAAAACATGTGATCAACTTCAGTGAGCGCACACATAAAGTCCAGCTGTTTTATACACACATTCAACATGCACAGCGTTAAAAGAAAAGTTATAAAACCATCAAGCGCCTGAGTGTGTTTAAGCAAAACATACCGCGTGTAAAACAACAAAGTCACGTGAGCGCCCGTCACGTGACCGCCGCGTCTATAACAGGCTGTTCGGCGGACGGAGCAGCTGAGTGTGAGAGAAGGAGCCGAGGACACTATGGGGACACTGTGAGTGCTTCAAACCGGCCCCGAGCCGTGTGTTTGCGCAGAGAGAAGCAGTCAGAGAAGTTTAACCTCGCCGGGCTTCTCCCGTGACGTTAACTCAGCGTGTGTAGTGATTTCAGTGCGTGTACGTGACCTACATACCTGCAGCTAACACGGCAGGTTAAAGTGTCCACCTCGCGTTAATTTAACTATTAATGTGTTTTTTGTTGTTATTTATTACAATGTAGAGCTGGCTGACCGTTTTATCTGCGCGTATTTGAAAACGCCTTTAATTTGACCTGCTGAGTCACATTGAGACTTTGCTTTGTTGTAAGTCAGAGGTACTGAAGTGAGGAGTCGTGTGTGTGTGTGAGAATCTCGGCATGTTGTTTTTTTAATTTTACATTTCAAAGCTTTATTTCTCCTTCCGCCAGGCTGACCTTCTCTGTGTCTTTGCTGCTGCTGAGCTCGGTGGTCTGGGGTGGATATCTGGAGTATGACCAAGACGTCTTGTAAGCAAACCCACTTCCTTATCTCTGTTATTTATTCAGCCCTGTTAGTGTCGGCCAAGCTGAATCGACTCGCTTTATAGTCGTGACTATGTGTAATTTGTCCAAACTGTCTTCTTTATGAGTTGTTTTGAATGGACTTTAGTACAGGATTTAGTTGATTTAATGTGAAATATAAATTGAAATGTTGAAATATTATTATCATATATTAAAGTAACCTAAACCAGCTGCAACTTTAAAGTGATGGAGAAGGTTGTACATCAGTCGTTATAAAACTGTAATATATTATGTATGATTCTGACATGGGTTATTCTTCAGAATGGGCACTCTCAGTACTTTCCTATACCCTTTGTCATTCTTTCACCTTTGACCGCTACATCTAACGTGTACACTGTAGTATTGTTATTTTACACTTTAGTCAACAAACCCGAGCACTTGTTCCACTGAATTTTTGTTTCCAGACGTGCTTCTAGATTCAGTCCAAACATTAGATGATTGGATGATTCAAATACATGCAACAGTTTTGATCTCTGGGAGCTTTGGTATTTGCCGTTATTGCTGATCTCATGAACTGCCGGACAGAAAAGACACAAAACTGCTGTAAATGAAACAAGTAGGAGGAGGGAGTTAGTCAGAAACAGTATTACAGAACCATAACACAGCAGCCATATGTTCAGTTTATTGGTACTGAGTTAAGTGAAGCCTCTCTTAGTAAAAGGCAGTGAAGAATTTTCCCCCTCTCCTCAGGATACCAGAGGACTGGACGCATGCAGGTCAGGTGGACCCCAAAGAGGAGCTGGAGCTGACCTTTGCCCTGAAGCAGCAAAACGTTGACCAGTTGAAGGAAACGCTGAGACTGGTGTCGGACCCTGACTCAGCACAGTATGGTAGGCGTTTCTCTTGTAATTGCAGGTTGTCCTCAAGCAACCTTAAAAATGGAAGGACCTAAAAAAAAATCTGCATACACTAAGTGGGGTGTTTTTTCTGTTAATAACCTTGTCCTTATTAAAATGTACAGAAGATCACAGAGAAACGGACATGACTGCTGTGACTCAGCAGATTAAATACAACCTCAACCAATGAGACAAAAGCCCTTTGTTCCCTCCGACCTGTTCCTGTGCTCCGAGCAAAGTGACACAGGCCTGTTTTTCTCTTCCACAGGTAAACATCTCACCCTGGAGGAAGTGTCTTCCCTCGTGCGTCCGTCTCAGCTGACCCAGAAGTCGGTGCGTCAGTGGCTTCGGTCCCACGGGGTTACAAACTGTCTGACTGTTCGCACTGAGGACTATTTACAGTGCACCGTTACTGCAGAGTAAGCATATCTTTTAAAGCAACAGTTGTTCTGCTTACTTGACAGTAATTTTTACTTGCTCTCGACACAGTTAAGACTCAAAAATACATTGTCTGCTCAGCTTCCCTCTATGTGTAAAGGCCATGTTCATATCTCGTGAGAAGGTTCCTCTTTCTGTAGTTATTGGCTAAAAATCAGGTTTAAGGAGCAGACTTTTGAAATTCATAAATCTAGGCCAAGGTTAATGGCTCTAAAAAACCCTGATAAGGATTTAACTTACTGGTAGTGGATCAACATCTGCACTCATGGATTAAATTCAATTGAACTAAAATGATATAGCAGCCACTATGGTTCTCAAATACTTCTACCATATGTTGTTCAGATGGTGGCTGTTAAAGGTAGTTTTTTGTTTGTTTGTTTTTTTGCAAGGGTTGCTGAGAAGCTACTTCCAGGCAGCAAGTTCCAGCGTTACATCAGAGATGGTCATTCTATAGTGAGGTCTTCATCTCCGTACTCTGTTCATGATGATGTTCACCAGCACCTGGACTTCGGTGAGGAACATTTATACAGCTGTGCCTCATAACTTTTGTGAATGCTCTATATTTTGATTATAATCTGCACTAACATTAATGAATTTATTTCTTTTTTGTTGCGCTTCCAAAGTTGGAGGGCTTCACCGCCTCCCTCCTAAACCAAAGAGCCAAAGACAGTCCTCCTCTAACAGGAAGCAAAGGCCATCGAAGGCAGGGTTGCACTTTGGAGTGACTCCTGCCGTCTTGAGGGCCCGCTACAACCTGACAGCAGCTGATGTGGGAGCAGCTCAACAGAACAACAGCCAGGCTGTAGCTCAGGTGTGACCTTCTCAGAGTAACGTCATGCTGCTGTTAGACATGTCCACATTAATTCAGACAGTATAATTGCACTGGACTTGAACTTGGACTGTGTTTTCACTCTAGCGATCTGTTTTCTTTTAGTTCTTGGAGCAGTACTATAGCCCTGCTGACCTGGCTGAGTTCATGTCCATATATGGGAGGAGCTTCCAGCATCTCTCTCAGGTGGACCGGGTTGTAGGCACCCAGGGTGCAGGAAAGGCTGGCGTGGAGGCCAGCTTGGATGTGGAGTACATCATGAGCACAGGGGCAAACATCCCAACATGGGTCTTCACTAATCCAGGTCTGCAAAGAATAAAGACGCCATCAAATACGCTAAGCACAATCTTTCAGGCCAAGTATCAGGTCTTTAGCAAACAACATGTTAATGCATTAAGAGGTAAAACGCTCCCCTCATTTTCCTTCAGGTCGTCATGAGTCCCAGGAGCCTTTCCTCCAGTGGTTGGTTTTGCTCAGCAACATGACCGACCTGCCCTGGGTTCACACTATCAGCTACGGAGACGATGAGGACAGTCTGTCTACGGCGTACATGATGCGCATCAACACAGAGTTCATGAAGGCTGGAGTCAGAGGGATCACACTGCTCTTTGCTTCTGGTGAGAAAGGAGGACATATTCTGTACCCGTCCACTTGTTTTGTACCTATAGCACACATTCAAGAATGTGTGACTCATGAATGACATCTTTTCTTTACTTTACTAAATGTGACCGTTTGTGAGCTAACAGAGACTCTGTTTGTCTGCTTGTGTACTGGACTGCTTTAGGCTGTACTCATATTGTTTCTTCAGATTAACTGTCACATTTTTGTGTACTGACCTATCGCACCTTTCCGGTTTAGTGATGTTGTCCAAATTCCTCTTTTCTGTGGTACTGGAAACAAAAGCCAATTCTTGAGCAAAGGGGAAGTAATCTCGGCTGATGATGTAATAAAAATGAGCCTGGTCTCTTTGAAGTCTCACCTTAATGTGACTTTGCTCCCTCCTTGTTGCCAGATCATTACCTCAGCTTATACACCATTGTTGTTTTAGATAAACATCTGCGAACTGGAAAAACATGTTTGTGCATTACCTTTTGGCTTGTGGCTCTTTTCCCAACTTCTAACAATGCTCAGAAAAGCTGCCAGTTGTCAGGCAGATGTGCTAATTGAGTAGCTGGTACATCATCTTTAGTATCTCTGATTTATTTCATGTGCAGGTGACAGTGG
>JAOXYL010000113.1:12156907-12182190 GCA_028564955.1 Terapon puta | reverse complement strand
ATCCAAAAAGATGCATGGATGTTCCATTTTTAAATGTATAAAGTACATTCCTGCTCTCTGTCCTTCTTTTTGTTCAGCCCATATGTGACCACAGTGGGAGGAACCTCCTTCAAGAACCCATTTAAGATCACGTATGAAGTGACACATTACATCAGCGGTGGAGGCTTCAGCAACGTCTTCGGGATGCCCGACTACCAGGTGACCATATCGGGTCATCAGCTCTTTCTCATTCTCAGTTACTGCAGACAGTGTCATTGAGTCTGTTTTACTTGTGTTCCCACAGGCCAGTGCCGTGGATGCGTATCTGAAGACGGTTTCGTCGACCCTCCCTCCTAAGACGTATTACAACACCAGCGGCAGGGCCTACCCAGACATGGCTGCCTTGTCTGATAATTACTGGGTGGTCATTAACAGAGTACCCGTCCCCTGGGTGTCTGGGACTTCGGTAAAATATATACTTTTTGATGGTAGTGTCACTAAACAGATAGATAGTTCTACTGCTTCAGTAAAAAAAATAAGACAACAAAACAGAGGTAATACAATTAAAACATGCAAACAATAAAAGTGAATAGTAACTTGCTGCATGAAATGATACTGATTTAGCAAGTCTACAGATTTCATGCAGGTGCAGAGGGTTTTTTAACTAGACTTTCAGTCAGAATTGCTGTTCTGGAGCAGTTAAAAGAGGCTCGGTGCTTCATCAGGGCAGTGAGCTGAAGCAGACTGCCCTACAAAGTCAAAAATAAGTCACTACATCTTTGTTAGAATATATATTTTCAGACCCATCATGTCTTTTTTACATCTGTTTATTTAAAAAGTCATATAAGATATGTTAGACAGTTGTCGTTTTTTTTTTTTTTTTTTTTTTTTAAACAAGCAGAAGTTACAAAACAGCATAAAGACTATAACAAATTGATGGATAAACCAAGCTAAACTCCTGCTTCCTCTGAGTCTGGTTTAATTAATGTGATTTTGTAGTTAAGCTACATAGTCAAGTCAGATGTGAGTGAGGGTGAAGAATCATTTTGATTGATGTTCCCTGCCCAAAGACCATTTCTAAAAGTATATACACCAGTCAGCAACCTGTAACGTCTACTGTGATCAGTACAACAACACTGCCACGAATCCTACTTCTATAAAGATTATCATTTTTCAGACACTGTCAGAAAGGTAGCAATTCTTCTTGATGTTTATTATTAAGATTGTAGTGGGTGATGCTGTTGTATCGAGTGTATTATATTGACGGGTGTTATTAATATTTTGGATTATTATATGAATAATTGGCTTTCTGACAGTGTTGACAAAAAGTGAAAAACTAAAAGCTTTGTCAAAGTAGAATCAATTCAAGTATACACCTGTTACCTTTACATCTCACATTGATCTCCTTTCCAGGCGTCAACTCCTGTGGTCGGGGGCATGCTGTCGCTCATCAATGGTAAGCGACTGCAAAAGGGCCTGCCCCCCCTCGGCTTCCTCAACCCTCGCCTCTACAAGCTCAAAGGACAGGCACTATTTGATGTAAGTCAAGTTATTGCTGTGGTCAAGCAAATCTTTTTCAGCTACCCCTCAAAGACTTATGTTGCCATTTCATTTTTACCAACATGCTTAGAGAGTCGTGTTTATTTACTTGCACTCAGCGCTCCCTTTATTGGCTACTCCTGCTCAATCTGTAACAACTGAATACATCCCCTCTGTCATGATTTCTTTTTTTTTTTTTTTTTCACCAAATGTATAATGTTTAGTTTTGGGGATGTTATTAGAAATATGTTCATTCAAATATGTTTATTATACTGGACTATATTTTTAAGAGGTGTATGAAATTTTATATCCTCCTTATTTTGATAAATGAGTGGGGCGGGATATTAGAAATGCCTCGGAATAATGCAATCCAGAACAACACTTCACTTCCACCACGACCTCTGCATTAACATGCATATATCATATTTAATTATTATTGAATTCTTTTAATTTAATTCTAATTTTAACAGCTGATTGTATATTTACCTCATTTAAACCTACATTTTATGTGGAAAAACACCAAATGTTATTTGCTTGCTCTGTTACTGCGAGTCGAAGCCATCCATTTCTCCATGATATTAAAAGAGGAAGAGGAAGAATCCCTCTCTGTAGTCTGGTTCCTAAATGTGATACATCCTTTCCTCCAGGTGATGGAAGGCTGTCACACGAGCTGTCTGGATGAACAAGTTCAGGGTCAAGGTTTCTGCGCTGCGCCGTCGTGGGATCCTGTCACAGGCTGGGGGACACCAAACTACCCTGAACTACTGGCTGTCCTGCTAGCTGAGTAAAAACCCACAAGTCCATGAAAGTTAAGCCGTCAGGGCAGCGTCTGCTCTGAGAGCAGGTAACAAACAAACATCCAAACTCTTGACCAGATGCCTGATGCCAAAGGCAGCACATTGAAAAGGAGAGAAAATGATGCCTACACTTTCTAGATTTATTTTAATTTTGTTCTTTTGAGTTTGAAATGCTGCGTGGTTCCAGCCTTCAGGAATGTTTTTACTTTTTACCCCCTTATCAGTATATTTTATCTTCTTTCAAAAGGCTTTAAACTGTTTCCTTACATATTTTAGGTCAGGGATAATCGTGGTGGGTTTTTTTTTCCTCTAATGTTACACTGCAGTTGCCTGTTTCTGCTGTTCCCTGCATTTTATCTGACCCAGATTTCTCAGACTGTCTTACACAAACCTACAGGCAGATAGATGTTAGCAGTAATCTCACTCCTTAAAATTCATGCCGCTAGATACACAGCAGAGGGGAAGTTTGGGTACTGGTTGCTATGCATAAGGAACAACCATACTAAAATACACACACACAACAGTCACAGCTTAGATATACATGTAGGCCTATTTGTATATTTTTAAAAACAATGTTAGATATTAGTTTAAAAAAAAAAAAATCAATGTACCAGATGCAATAATTTCATCAGAACAAGGTACCTTAACATGCAATTAGATACAGGTTTTGTCTGTAGTAAGACTGAGGTCTGTTTTGCCATACTACTCTGCAGGGATGAGCTACATACAAGAATTTGCATGCAATTTCAAAAATATCACTAGTGTACTTGTATTAAAACGGGAACATATAGTTGTGTGGCTTTAGATTAACAGGACCTCTTTTTGAAACTTGATTTTACTTTGGTTTGTCGCACTTTCCACTGCGGCGACAGACTAACCAAATGCACTGTAATACGTGGGTTACAAGTGATTCAGCAAATTCTACCCACCAGCATCGTTGCACGTTTTTATCCTTTAATCGTGGATCCTCTAAGCAGATGCATTCAACGTGAGACTGGCTATGCCATGGTTTCTGAATTTATTAAAGATGGATTTGTTCAGATGAAAGAGTGTGACAAAAGTGTGAAAGCTGGATGCTGCAGGTTTTTTTTCTAAAGATATGTTTAAGAAGTGATGTGCTGTGTGGAAGAAAATGTGAAGGAAAGAGCTGAATTGTCAGACAAGTAATGTGCAACTAAAGAAAACTGCCAACAAACATTTTTGTTCCTAAATTGTGAAAATTTTCAGATTCTGTCATCTTATGTGACAGTTGTTTGGACAGATCAATATGAAGACACCTTTTTTGTTTTCTAATATTTTATCGATCAGAAGATTTAAGAAATACTGCAGCTGTTAAATTATTATTGCAGTTACTGCCGAAGACTGGGCCGAGTTGAGATTGCTGCTGGTAAAATGAGCAGCTAAACTTTCTAATGCATGTGGTGTCTTTGGTGTCATGTCAGACAAACAATGAGGTGAATGTTCAAGTGTAACTTTCAAGCTGCTCCATTTAAGTTTTAATACGTGATACAAGTGTTGTGTATATGCAGACTGTTCAAAAATAAAAACCACAATTTATTTCACTTCCTTGTTCTTTCTCCATCTCACCAAACGAGGCAATGTAGAGTTTTGTACTTTATCAAACAACTGCAAATACAGAGCAGATCTTAAGAAAACATCTCCCAACACAGCTGAATATTATAAGTAAACATGGGAATTATATTCTAGGTTGAGTTTTAATAGTGAGAAGACAAATGACACTTGTATGTTGGTAGTGCAAGGGGGGAAAAACATTTTAATCAGTGATCACTATTGAAAATCACATGGCTATTATCTACATGATTCTGATATTGCGTTGTACAAAATGAAAATATGCAAAGACCACCCAACCCCCCCTCCCACACCCTGCTTGAAACACACTCACATGAAGGGGAAAGGTAAAACAAAGTGAAATCTCTTCCATGAAGAGCTACAGGGACAATTTTACTACATACATGACCACAGAGCTTATGTCAAACAGTGTACAATATGCACACTTGGGGAAAGTACAAAATTGAAAAGGTGTTACTGCTGAGGATCGATGCAAATTTGACATCTATTGCAAAAATTTTTAACTGGCTGCGTGAAGGTATAAATAAGTTTTTTTAGGTGTAGATCCATGAATTAACATCTTCACAAGAAGAAACCGTAAATTGTTCCATCCAGGTAGCGCCAAAGTGGGGGGAGGATGCCTGAGGGGGGAGAGGGGGTGGGGTCAGGGTTCTCACGAGTTCCTTGTTCAAACCTCCATATGTATATCAAAAAGTTTGAGAAAAGGTCATTTCTCTGTTTAAGCCTTTTATCTAGAGATGATACAAAGGGGGACTTCTTATCTCACAACAAAGCAGGCCACGGGACATTAGTTTGTCAAGGAGCGGAGATACAGGTCAAGTCCTCCAGTGTATGCTCACGTTGTTGTTATCGGGGGCGCTTCACTGGTTGTTTTTGGCTTTGGCGTGTGTGAGGATGTGAGACTTCAGGTTGGTTGACTGGGCAAATTTTTTGTTGCAGCCATCAAAGGGGCACACATATGGGCGGTCTCCAGTGTGAATACGCACATGTGTGCGCAAGTTAAAGTCCAGAGAGAACCGCTTGCCACAGCCCTCAAATGTGCACTGGGGATAAGAGAGATTGAGTTAAAAAATAAAGTGATACTCTTGAACTGCAGATATTTGAGACAATAATCAATAAAAACAGTTTACATTTCAGTGGCAGTCAGTGGCAAAGTGAAATCATATGGTTTATTCCAAAATAAGGAAAATAAAGGGTGACATGCAGAATATGAAGGAACTTACCTGGAAAGGTTTCTCTCCTGTGTGTACAAGTTGATGCCTCTTCAGTTTTGAACTCTCAACAAAGGCTTTGCCACACTCTGCGCAGACGTGCACACGAGGCCCGTGGGTATGCAAGTGCTTTCTCATCGCTGAGTTGTCCCTGAACATCTTGGTACATCCCTGAGAGGGAGAGAAACCATATGAAGCTAACCACTCGGGACATATTCACTTTACAGTGCAGCATTAACAAATGAGAATACCAACGTATGTATGTTGCAAATGGCAATAATAAAGACAAATAGAAGAACCACTAAACTTCTGTTGATGTATTTAACCCTTATCCATTGCACAGTTCTGTAAAAAGTGGTGGGATAAACAGAAAACTGCACTCACTTTGTGTGGACAGGCTATCGTCCTGGGTGCATCATCTTCTTTTACTTTTCTTGGCTTCATTCTGCAACAAAAATAAAGGTCACATCATTATAGACTGTTCACACGACTCTCAAAACTCCTGAAACAGACTAAAAAAAAAGCCCACAGAAAGAGTGTGACGTGCAGCATGTGACAGTTTAACCAGATGACTTTCACTGCTTCTTTCACTTTTGAACCAACAGTTTCACACAGTGCTTCCTTTAAACAACTGATTTAACTTGTTTCTCTTTTTAACTGGTGTATGAATACACTATCTTCCTCAGATCAGTCACGTTTGTTCTCTCTTATACCAGAATCAGAATACTTTATTCAAAATGTGCTTTGAATTCTCTGTTGTGCGTCTAATAATTGATTCTACTTTTGATGTCCTATTATATGCTTTATTTTATTCTGTGTTTTTCTTATAGTGCTTTTATTTTATTGGGTTATGTTTTTAATTCAGCGTTGTTTAGAATTAACTTGAACTTTGCTTTTGTCGGACTGAACATCAACACTTACCGTGCAAACTCTGCCAGCTGTTTGGGGTCCGACAGGTCGATACCTGGGATGCCTCCAGGAGGGAGCTTCTTCCCCGTCATGTATTCAGAATAATCAGGAGGAGAGTTTTCGCCTGTGATTTGCTCCTCATGGTCTATGTCTTTCTTGTCATCTGGTGAGAGATATGTTGATGATTAAAACAGTAGCAGAAGATGTGGAACAAACTGATCAAAGCCATTTTTAACTAGACCATAATCACATCACCCTCAACCAGTGAAGTATTTCCTGCCTCTACTGTAACTTATTTACTACCAATACACAATACAGGTTTAGCACGGAAGCCAGGGTTCAAAATACTCACATTGTTGATATACCTGCCAAATATGTTATGTGCTTTTAAAAAAGCATAAATAGGGCATTTTAAAAAAAATCTACTGTATCAGTAGATTAGTACATTATCTTGAACAACCACCCTGGAGATAACTCATTTTTTCTTGAGGCTGTAATCTTGGGGGAAGATCCACAAAGTCATGTTTACAAATTGAAAATATTTTTCAAATATCCACAAATATAAAATATAATTTCCAAATAAGCCATTTCAAAATGGAAAATAAAAATGGAGAAGTTAATAACTTTTTTCTATTTTTCCCCCATACAAAAATGTTATATATATATATATATATATACGCAAACACACACACAAAAACGGAGATAAAAAAACATACATACAAAGTGAAAATATGATTTAATACATAAAACAACAAGACAAAAATATAATTTAAACTCAATATTACGAACTCTAGGGCATACACCCACTTCCACTTTTGCATAATTTAATTAAATAATACTTATATGTATATATTGAATTTTACTATCTTAATTTTATTTTTTATATTGCTCTTAATGTCACATTGTTGTTTAATTTATATTTAATTTATGCTTCTGACCTGCAGTACATGCTTTCATCCTCTCATACTTTTCCGCTTACTATCTTCTTGCACCGACACATCAACACAAACACCTCGCGTGTGAAACCCAACTTGGCATTAAACTCTTATTATTCCAACCGCTAAAAAGTAGAACAAACGCAGAGAGGAACTACCTCCGGACAGGGGATCTGTGTCTCCTGCAGCCTATGAACATATAAGGTGTGTGTAAAGCCTCGGAGCGGTGCGCTGTGAGCGGCTCCTGCAGGCAGCGCCGCCGCAGCAGCAGCAGCTCAACTGAACTGCGCCACAGCGGCCTAGCGGAGCCAGCTGCACTCGCTCCCACACTCGCCGCCATCTTCGTCGGCCAAATAAACGCCATTTTTTCGGGCCGCCATACTTTCTAGACCTGGGAAATATGGCGGCGCCCATCGACACATAAAACATGGCTTCCCATAAAAACAAAAACATTTCAAATGAAGTTTAAGTGGCTCCGAGCCGGGGAATTACTCCCACTTTTGGCGGCGCACTAGGCCCCAGCCGGGCCCGGTCACACGGCACACAGGCGGAGAACAAAGCGGCGGACCAGCTTGGAGGAATTCACTCTGAACTTACCCGAAGCCCACATAGTGACAGAAAACTCCCCCTCCAAAGTCTTTATCTGGACCTGCTTCTGCTCCCACTTTCTGCCCATCTCCCCGCCGCCCAGGTAGCTCTTTTTGCCCGCTTTCTTCCCGCTCCCAGCCCTCTTCATGCGGCCCGTCGAGGAGCTTTTCCCGGCGACAGTAACGAGAGTCTGTTCGATAAAGTCCTCCTCCACGGCGGGCACCGGGATGAGGATCTGCTCCTCAAACCCGTCGTCCGTGTGCAGCTCGGAGTCGTCCTCGCCCACCACCTCCTCCCTGGTCTGGACCAGGATCACCTCCTGGTGCGGGTGAAGCGAGTTTGGGTCGTCCAGCGGCTGTAAGGCGATCATGGGCTGGTGTTCGCCATCGTCCCCGACTACTGTGGTCTCGATGGTCTCCACCTCGATTTCGTGTAGCTCCACGATTTCTGCCGGCATCTCCGACCCGTCCGTTTCTATGTACAGGGTATCCCCTGACGCCATGATGTTAAATATTGATTTTCCTGCAGCCTCTGTGCTGTTTTTCCCCCTTCTTCTTCACACTCTCGCTTTCCCTCCTGTCTACACTCAGCCTTCCTCCTCCTCCCTCTCCGACAACAACTCTACTCCACCGTACTCTCGTCGCCACAATGCTCCAGTTTTAAAATCTCGCGTGATTTCGTCGAAAGAGTCTCATTAAAACATCAAAATCAAACATCACGCGCAGCGTTTTATTTCTTTACTGTCTAAATTTTTAGTCATAAATATGCGGAAATAAATGTCTTTTTTTTCTGTTAGCAAGATTTAATTTGTGTTCACAACAATTTCATGGAAATCTATTGGCACTGAAATTAAGTCACAGGCGCCCTCTAGCAATGCAAAGAAAATCACACTATACTATAAATTTGACATTTAGTAATTAAATATTGTATATCAAATTAAAAATAATACTATCATTTCACTTGGAATGTGCAAATCTAACACCACCCGCGTTTTATCTTTACTGTAGAAACTATGGCCATATAGTTATTGAAGAAATGTAAATGTTATAAATTATTCAAGAATTTGTTTGTCATGTGCACAGCAATTACATGGAAGTAGCCTTTGGCAATGAAATTAAGTCACAGGCAACCTAGGACAATGCTTCATGTTGAAAGAAAATCTCAAGTAAAAATGACTAAATAGAATAGAATGTGACACACAAGTATTTGAATGAAAAAATGTAATTGAAATGTGAACCCGCAGTTTCTTCTTCCTTTACTGTATGAACAATGGTCATAAAGGTTTTGAATAAATGCAAATGTTACAGATTATTCAAGAATTTGTCATTTGCACAACAATCACATGGAGGCAATGGAAGAGGAAACAGGCGCCCTCTAGAGAAAAAGAAAATCACACAAATAAAAATGACTAAAAGAGCACAAATAAAATACAGTAGAAGAATAAAATAAAATATAAAATATAATACAAATTGAAAAATAATTCTGTTTTTCTGTTTTCTAGGACCACACTTTATGGAGGATAAAGCAAAGAAAAGTTGCAAATGATCACATCTCAGAAGCTGGAATGAACAAATACATAGCATTTATACTTAAAATAATATTCCGAAGGACTAATTAATTATCAACATAGTAGCATCAGTACCAATAACAACACTGAAAGGTGCAAATCAGTATATATGCAAACACAATCCAACAATGTGGAAACTCTTACCATGGAGTGGGAATGGCAGAAACCTCAGTGTATTTGCACTGTTGAGTGAAGTGATTAAGTTATACCCCTATTGTGACATCACTTACATACAAACAACTATTGATATTCAACAATAAGATACAAAACAAATAGAAATCTCTTCATGGTATGGAGGAGAACAGCCTTAAACACAAGTATGTCAACCTGTAGAGCATGCATGTGAAACATTGTCAAGTGCACCTGCAGCATTCCAGATGTTTTGTCGTAAAATAGTGCAGAGATGCAGTTCCGGTGCGTTTCAGCAGGTGCTCTGTTGTCCCTCCCTCGGCCCGGAGGGAGGGAGGGGCCTCTGTGATCACACCTTACACCTGCAGCAGCCTGCAACCTGCCCTGGGTGGGTGTGCCCCGATACTCCTGCTGGTCTGATGACACAAATAACGCCACAGAGCAGGTTGCAGCACTCGCAGAGGCGGAGAGGACAGACATGGGGAAGGCAGGTGGACGAGACGACTTTGAATGGGTCTACAATGACCAGCCGCACACCGCAAGGAGAAAGGAAATTCTGGGTAAGGAAAAAAAAAGTTATGTGGATGCTGAGAAATCTGTCTGGCCTAATTATTCTTTTTGGAAGCTGAATTGTTGGCTTCTTCTTTTTTTTTTTTTTTTTTTTTTGCTTTTCTTTCCTCTGACCACAGCCTCGTTACAAAATCGTAGCCGGTTAAACCTGTTCACTGCTCTGTTGCTTAACGAGCTGTCAGAGCACAATGAAAGCAGGGGACATGTAGAAACTGTTATGTCTCTTTAGATTAAGACATATTTGAATGATTAACTGACATACCGATGGAAGTTACACCCCCCTTTTTTATAGCTCAATAAGAAGTATTATTTTAATGACCCCCTTGAACCTGCTCCTTTTAAAGATTACTTTGTAACTGAGTGCAGATTTGTATCAGATGGTGAAGTACAGTATAATTTCCAGGACTGCATGTTGCATTTATGGGTGTTTGACTCAAACCTCGTGGCTGTATTATTCACAGTATTTCAATAACATTTTTGTAAGCAAAAGTCATTTCTACTTTGAAAGTAGGGAGTGTAGATATCAACCAGTGTAAATGAACTTAGTCACTCAGCTCAGAGTAAAGTCATGACGTTAAAGTGTGAACCTTTAGTCTAGTGGAGTACCAGAGGATTTTTTTGTTTTGTCTTGTCTTGTTTTGCTGGGAAAACCCACAGTGGGCTATCACCTGACCTTTCTGTGTAAACCAATCTGCTCACTATCATCCTTTTTTTTTCTGACTTGTGGCACAATAACAGCATATTGATAGCAAGTGCAGCTGACAGTGCCCCCGGGCTTGCTAGGTAACAAGACACATTCCCTGCTCATGACAAACACAGATGCAGTGCTATGCCTGAAGTGAGAAGACAGGCTTTGTAAGAGTCAGGGGATCAGGGAGGATCCCTGAATTAATCAAAGAGCCTCTAGACCACAACTCTTACCAATGATTGATTAATACAGGAGAATATTTGAGTAAACAGTGTTTTGAATGTATGACCCTTCTTATTTTCTTGCTTTTTCAAACATATCTTATCTGCATCAAGAGCAGTGATGCTTTGGTAACCTGATTCATCCTGTAATTTGATTTAAAACCGTTTAGAGAAACAAGGCGTAAACCTGTTGATGCATATTTGATCCTGGCTTTGTCCAGCAGTCGCATGGTCGCAGGTGATGGGGTGTCTGACACCATGAATTATAAAAGTGTTTTTGTTTTAATCGTCTCTGCCCCAATGGGTGAGGCAGGATATGAGTGATGAGGTTAGTTCCTTTTTATGTTCTCATGTGAAATATATGGGATATAATACAGTTTGTTTGGCACGTCCGTAGGCTTTGGCTTCACCTGCATGTCATAATCTTTTTATTATATTGGACATCAACACCTGCTGTGACACGGTCTCACGGGTGACTAGTGACTGTGACACTGCCTGATGGCCAATCAGTTTAAGCAGCTCTGGAAGGCTTAAGCTCTGAACAATGCATGATATAACTATCTCTTGTAGTGACTTATCGTGTGCAGGTGAATCTGAAATGATTTTGAGTTGAAACCTGAGGCTGAAACCTTATACAGGTTGACCATGCCACCAGAAGGTAAATGAAATGTGTTGTTGTCTCTCTTTTCTTCTCCAGTCATGGCTGAACAGAATGTTCCACACGATGACAGATCACACACTTTGTTTTATGATGTTTGGTTATTGATTTAACTTTACGCCCTCTAGGTGGGCTACACCCACCCCTTATTTGTCCCATAAATGTGGCTATAATTAACATTATCAAATGACACATTGGATGGAGTGAAAATCATATTGTAGATTTACTTTAAAAAAACATGGACAAGTGTTGGGGCTACATTGGGATGAAATGGTTGTTATAAAATGAGTAACCATAAAAAGGCATCAGGGAATTCCTGTTGGCTACACATTAACTGAATAAAGATGGGTGGGATGGGTTGGGTCGGTAAAGGGGTCACGCTACCTGCACCAGATATATCCGCTGAAACCAAGCCGTGCTGTTTTTTTAACATTTTGTTTGCCAAGGTGAGGAATTGATCTTTGTGATCCTCAGTTGTCAATGGGTTAGGGTTGGAACAATTAACATATTTGCACAAATCTCATAAAGTGAGTGGGCTGTAAGGAGTGGCCGAGATTGTCCATGTAAATCTGTCTAAGTAGGGCATGTATGTAAATGTCCCATGAACCAACACTAGCCCTTTAGAGTAAGAGTGACTGCTTTTGAGCCGCTCCCTTAGATCTCCATGAGTTTCTTGTCCCTCAGCAAAACAACACCTCTGCCAATTAAAAATGACTTTTGTCAGCAGACTCTCCTCGGGAGACCCAGTGACATGCTTGATTGTGTTCTTTGGGATACACACTTTTGTGTCACAGTGTTACACAGTGATATGTTGAAACCAAGCTTTTCAAAATACCAGTGAATGAGTCCTGGTAAACAGGTTTTTCTGCTGCATTCATAAAAAAGGGAATAATTTACTTTCTATTATTTTCTACTACTTCCTTTTTAAAAATAATTTGCCTATCTTTATTGTCTTCCCTTTTTTTAAAAAAAAATAAATCCTCTTCTGCTCTCGCTACTTCTCTTCTTCCTCTCTGCCTATGTCCCTTTCTCCTTAGCCAAATATCCACAGATCAAGTCTTTGATGGGTCCGGACCCTCAGCTAAAGTGGGTGGTATCAGGTATGGTCCTAACCCAGCTCCTGGCCTGCTACCTGGTCCGGGACCTCTCCTGGAAGTGGATCTTCTTCTGGGCCTACGCCTTCGGAGGCTGTATCAACCACTCCCTGACTCTTGCCATCCACGACATCTCCCACAACGTGGCCTTTGGCAACAAGCTGGCGAAGTGGAACCGCTGGTTTGCCATGTGGGCCAATCTGCCCATCGGTCTGCCATATTCTGCCTCCTTTAAGAAGTACCACATTGACCACCATCGGTATCTGGGTGGTGACCAGCTGGATGTCGACATCCCTACAGACATCGAGGGATGGTTCTTCTGCACCCCCGCCAGGAAGGTCCTCTGGCTCTTCCTCCAGCCCTTCTTCTACGCCCTTCGCCCGTTGGTGGTCAATCCCAAACCAGTGTGTCAGCTGGAGATCCAGAACGCAGTTGTGCAGCTCATGGTAGACTTAATAATCTACTATCTCTGGGGGATAAAGCCCATTGTTTACCTTATTGCAGGTTCTATCCTGTGTATGGGACTGCATCCTATCTCTGGACATTTCATAGCTGAGCATTACATGTTCCTGAAGGGACATGAGACATATTCTTACTATGGACCTCTGAACTTGATCACCTTCAATGTTGGGTATCACATGGAGCACCACGACTTCCCAAGCATCCCTGGCAGTAAACTACCTCAGGTGAGACTGAGTTACTGTGACAAATTATTTCCGGCAGATTCTGAACTCGAGTAATTTTTTTTTCCTGAGACTACTTTTAGCGGAGTGGCAGATAATGAGGACAATTGCAACACTTGTCATCACCATCAGGTGTGGGCTGATAAGACTGGCCTCTCCTGTCTTTGAGAATCTAAACAAAAAGGCTCCGGTCACATTTTTTCTATCAACTGCAAATATTTATCAGATGAAAGGCTGGGCTTAGTAACTGATTAACTGCTACCTCTTTAACTCAACAAGAGCATGAGAAGACTAAGAGTGAGATGCCTACCTAACAACCGCTTTAATGCGATTAATTTAATTGGTATGAAAGTTCTTTAGTATACGGGCTACTTTTGTTCTTAAGAAAGATGAAAAATTACCCATTTTAGATGAAAATAATCAGATTGAACAACTATTGATGATTATTCTGTGCTTTGAACTGGGCATTTAAGTTTTCATTTCAAACAAAGCAGTGAAATAATGGCTTCTATCCACCTTTGTTTCTCTACCTGATTGATATATGACACAACATTGTCATTAACATTTTTTCTAAGCTCTTGATCTCACTCACAGTATTTTATTTATTTCATTGGCAGGTCAAGCAAATCGCAGCGGAGTATTACGACACCTTGCCTCAACACTCTTCCTGGACCAGGGTACTCTGGGACTTTGTGTTCGATGACAGCATCGGCCCCTACGCTCGAATCAAAAGGAAATACACGGTAAACAAGCAGGGGTAGATCTGTGACTGATTATGGTTCCCTTTTAAACAGGAATATGAATTTCAGTCATTAAAAATTCATGGAATTTATGGACCACTATGAAATATCATCCCACTCTCCAGTTTAATAGTTACTTTTTCCTCAGTGGTTGGTTGTCACTGTACATAAACATGTTGGACAGAAAACAGGACAGGAATTCAGATGCAGCTAGATGACATTTCCTCATATACAGAGAACAAAACTATGATAAAATCCATTTCCATATTCGCGATTAGAGCCAGCAAATAATATGCCCCAGGGAAAATAAATAATTTTTTTTATAGGATAATGGTCGCTTACATTCTCATGAGGTGTCATGAATTGTGTGTCTCCTTTCTCTGCTTATAAGAATTACATCAGGCTTCTCACTACCTTAACAAAAACCTTAATATAATTTGACGCCCATCATGCAGAACGGAGCTGAGGTGGAAAATGAGCCTCGAAACTTACCTGTTAGTAAGAGGAGCCTTTTCTTCGGTGACGTGCCGATTTGCTCATTTGCAGCTCCATCATGCTGTGGAGACTGTTTCATTACATCTACAGGGGGTGGACAATATAACAGAAACACTGTATAATGTAGAAAAAAGTTATTTTTTTGTAGAAAATTCCAGTTTGAGTCTCATCATGTTTGGTGTTTGTGTTTTGAAATTGTCAAAGGTGATGAATGAACTCTGTGGTCATAAATATTACATGAAGTTTCTTTCAGTGAGTGTGAGTGAGTGAGTGTCTTCTTGTGACCACTCGTCTCCTCTGCTTATATGTTGCCCTGTCCAAGGGTTTGGATCCTCCACAAAAGCATATAGACATATTTATCTTTCATGTTGTGAGTATGTAAAGCAACACAAGAAAACGTGTGCAAACACAAGAAAATGTGTACAGCTTGAGCCGCTGGTGTGTTCGGCAAAAAATACAAATGATATGTAAAGAGGTGAGGAGCAGTGGTCACAAGCAGTCCCTGACTTTGACTCAATGAAAGGTGATCTCTGACTTCTGAAAAAAATTGAAAGGTTTACCAAATTAATATTTACTGCAGAGCCTTTATGTTGCACTGTATGTTGTTATGGCCACCCGGTATATGCACAACTTAATCAATGTGTTGTGATTGTTGTTTCTATTTAAATGACTGCATATGAAAACAGTAAAAAAAAACAACTTTATAATAAGAAACTATGATAAAGAATGTGAGTTTGTGTTTGATTTGGTTTGGTTTGGTTTTGTGGTAACCAGCGGTTCAGGTAAAAACCAATGTAAACTTTCTCCCACACACACACATACACAGCAGGATGTTGTGCAGATGGCTGACACAGTCACAGTATGGTTTGTGTTTGAATGAATTTACTTCCAGCTTTTAAATCAGAACGTAGTTGAGAGCGGACAGAGTGGATAGAATGCAACAACCGATATTCAACCAAGTCCTTCCTGCAAAGACACATTTAGCTACCATCACATTAGGCCTACCATTCACTTTCAGCACATTCTTATCTAGGTAAGATTTGCATACTGCCAGAGCAGCCCCCTCCAATTCTTTTCCCCACATTGCTACCATTATCAAGTTCAACATCCTGTATATAGGAAGGGGAATCTTCAGGGAAACAAACCACTATAATAAATGTACCACCATTTGTGTTTTTTTACATTTTTTTTCAAACCAAATGAAAAACTAATTCATGAAGATGGGCAGGGGGAGGGTTCATGCATACTTGGGAGGTTCACAAAGCATAGGATGACTAATCGATAGTACTACATTTTTATATCTAGGTAAAACCAGGTGGCACATTTACAGTTATTGGCCTGTTTTGTGAACGATCCCCAAGTTTCAATTATCTCACACATCTGAACAGGTAGAGAGAAACATGTACCTCGCTCACACTGGAGTTGAGTTGTAGAGCAGACTTTTTATCCGATTCATTTGCCAAAAAAAAAAAAAAAGAGAATCAATAACTCATTTTTTAAAGTCTTGGTATGCCTCGGATGTGGAGGAAGAGGTAATTGAAGTTGCTAATCGCGGATCAAACGTTAACATGTTTTCCAACATCTCCGGAGAGAAAAGGTGAGACACACAACACCAGTATGAACAAGGTCATAAAAAGCCTGTTTTTTTTTTTGTTGTTTTTTTTTTTTGTTTTTTTGTTTTTTAAATACACCGGTTGAGGGCAGGTGAGTCTGCAGCACCGTTATACCCACATTGTGCTTGATATCATCAAATAGTTAGGGCTAAACTAAACAAAAAATAATAATAGAAAATATAAAAGGCTGACATAAATGGTGTGCAAGATTCCTTTTTCCTTCTATAATATCAATAAAATACTCATTGTCATCAACAGCATCATCATTATCACCACAGTTTTTAAATAATAAAACAGTAAAAACTTAGAAAACAAAAATATTTTCTTCTTAAGACTTGGACTGAACAGAGAACAAAGAGTTGCAACACTGGGCTGACTGAGTCTATAGGTGCACAGAGAGGACCACAACACCAAATTCGGCACGGATGTCCGTCAATTCATCTTTCAGTGTATTTTTCATCCTCTGTTTGAGTTTGTCAGTCCCTTCAAACTTCCTTTATCCATCCTTCTGTTTCTTCTGCCCCTCTGTCTCATTAACCCCCCTTCTCTCTTCTTCTCGGTTCCTTTCCTCTCTCTCTTTTTTTTCGCTGTCCAGCAGACTCAAATGTTGGCACAACATCTCTGCAACTCTTGCATCGTGGCAAAGCGAGGTCACAGAAACATTGAGAGAACATTCCTTCCCGGGTCCTCGTGTCTGTGCATCCGCTTGTCCATCCTCCTCCAGCTCCTCCTCTCGCTCTTCTACTGCTGCTCAGATGAAATTAGGATGTACTGATTCTGCCGATTTCTTGTCTGATGGCTGCAAAAGAAGAACACAGCACTTTAGAAGGTGAAACTTCTTGCCCATCATGAATTATCGATGGTATCAAAAAGGCCCTTTTATGTTGGGTTGTACTCAAAACAGTAACATTTTACCGCCAGCCAGTTATAAGTAGATTAAACATTAAACATTAAACATGCTTCACGCTCCTGTGTACTCCAGTGAAGTTCACAAGCACTACTCACCATGAATGATTTCATCTTTGACCTTATGCAACTCGCGTACAACCTCATCCAAAATTTCCTGCAAAACAAGACGTGCATGTGAGCTCAACAATGCAGGGTGATTAAAATCTGCCCTGTGTAATATAAAGACCTTATACCGACCTGTTTCATCCTGTCAAATTCTGTGTCTGCTTCGCTAGTGCTGCCGATGGGTCGCACTCTGCAACACAAAAAGGTCAAACTGGCTCAGTATAAATCCAGCAGAGTCTTTTGTCAGTGGATGAGCACTACATATTTAGGGATTAAATTTCATTAAAGGTTTTTTTTTTTCCTTAAGCCTAGCCACATTTTAGTTCTTTTTTTGTATGTCAGTTCTGTTACTTGCACCAGTGTTTATCGTGCCAAGGGTGTGATTTATGCTGGAATCTGTGCCATTTATGCTAAAAGTTCAGTATCTCATACTCAGACCACGCTCCCACCACTCCTCTTTTCTACACACCTGGACACCAGTGAGGACTTGTCTGCAGAGTTGGATCGTTCCCACGGCTTCTTCACAGCATCTGGTGAAAGGGAGGGAATAAATGACATGAAATTGAGCAACTCAACAAAAGATAGTGTGGTCAAATACTGTAGTTTTATGGTGCTCATGTAGTAACTGCATTATACAGTATCATCTGTTATGTACCTGTTGAGTTCTGCTGACCCGGCCCTCGACTGCTGGAGTCGTCCTGCAGGAGAAGAGCAATTAATTGTTACCATTTCCCAAAGAGGTTATATTTCAAATCACATCTTATGGGAATAGGATGGATAATAAACATGTTCTCTTTCTGGCAAATAACCTGGGAAATCTAGGGTCTGGTCTTATCCAACATTAACATTGACAAGAAGGCAAATATTTCCCAAAATGTCAAACTACTGCTCTGAGGTAAGACACTTACTTCATCAGGTTTCTCTGAAGCTTTCCGTCTGTGAGAGGGAGAAAACGAGAAGGTGAACAAGCTGTGAGATACACATGCAAATGATTCAGAAATGATTATGGAAAGATTGAGACATGGATAAAATAATAGCACAAGAGATTATTTCCTTTTGGAGATAAAGGTTCACTGCAGAGAAGGAAGAGCAAGGAAGGCCAAAGTGAGAGAGCTGGAATAACGTGTCACAGAACGGCCCACAGGTGCACAGGAACAGGTATTTTCTCATATTTTCCTGCATGATTGATTAAGAGGAAAGGTGACGGGAGAGTGTGTGTATGTGTAACTGTTTTACCTGCGAGCTAGTAAGGCATTCATTTCCTGCATCAGCCCCTCCCCTCCGCCACCACTGCCACCACTAGACCGGTTGGAGTCACTTTTGCCACCAGACCCAGGTGGACTGCTCTCATCCTGAGGAACACATTATAAAAACTGGTTTCAGGTTTTTAGCTGCGGCAGCACTGCTTGTCTCCTTAACACCCCCTTAAAACAAACGCTTTAACAATGAATCGTTGATAAGATGAAACCGGAAGGACCGGATCTCTTAAGCTCACCCTATGCACTTTACGTAGTTTCGCTCCAGCCAGTGCTGCAGCAAGTCCTGAGGGTTGTTGCTGTATCCCTGGCGGGCCCCCAGGAGGCCCTCCACCGGTGGGCAGTGGAGGGGGCATGGGCGGGGGTACTGCCATCGGGGGCGGTGGACCCGGTGGTGGTGGCGGGGCTGGAGGGCCGGCCATGGGTGCTGGAGCTGCGGCTGGAGGAGGAGCCACAGAAAGCATAGATGGGTGACCTGCAGAGACAGGTGGGCCTGGGAGGGGCAGAATTACATATCAGTTAATGGCTATAAGGATGCACTTAGTTCTCTTGCCCCTTGGAAAGTTGTATGGAGATTGCCTGAAGACTCATACGCAACAAACTCTCCCTGTACCACAGACGCCTAACAGCTGCTTACTAGATGCCACCGGGCAGCAGCTGGAGATGATTCACACTAAGCAGGTATTCATGCGGGGAGAGATATTGATAATTTGGTAAACTGATAATTAAAAATAGGAAAATGGATAAGAGTTAATGTTTTTATATTTTTTGTCTTACAGGTTACTGTCTCATGCTAATCCAGTTGCAGATTTTCACCTTGGCACCAACTCCACTTTGGGCTTAGTAAGTACAGATGGGAAAGCCGAATATTCAATATAATTTCATAGGGACAGTTTAGAATATTGCTTGAGAGATAGTGGTAGCCAAATAAAACAATAAAGCAATTCTATAAATGTGCCACCAAGATCCATTGAAAACGCCTACAAACCCACAATCATGTGACAATAACGTTACTCTCATGATAAGAAAGGTGACAATGGAGACTTTGATCAATTCCGGTAAGCTTTATGGTCTGTGCTGGATGACTTCCAGAGCTAAATTAAATGAATGGAAAAGGTGAGACTGCCTGGAGGTTAATCTAGGGCAGTGATACATTTTATAACCTTGTCTCCGTACTGTAGGCCATTTGATTTAGCATGAAACAATGACTCTAACGGCTTCAATATGGGAGCGTTTCCTGCTGAACAGCACAGAAATTGCAGCCCACACTTTTTAAAAGGGATGGAAAATAATTGGTCAAGTTCACACACATGGAAATGAAGTTCCATCTGAATTACGTTTTCCCTTCATTGTGGATTTCAGTGAGTGAAACACCTGTTGAGGTGGACTGAGGTCAGGTGATCAACTTGGCTAGTCAAACGCATTCAAATACGATTATCAAAACTCCTTGGCTGCCTGCCTACACGATAAGGGCTGCAGGCCGACGTCACAATATGAAAAGCTCTGCTGTCAATAATGATTGGAGATGTCTGAATCCCATCTAGCTGCTTCAGTTTCAGGTTCTTGGTATTGTGCGTGCTGGCTCACTGTCACGCTGTCGTTGTGTTGTTAGTAACACCTGTGGCTTCTCCTGCGGCAGCAAGTCAAAGGCCTGTTGTTCTGCTGCATTGTGCTGAAATCGGAGATCTTAGTGTAAAAGGGTCAATGAGTTCTGCATTGTTAAAGGCTCTGCACCACCATATGCTTGTTTTAAACTAATTTTTAGATTGAAGCTGCGTTGAAATGTGGGGAGATATGTGATTTAAAAGGGGAAAATCCTGAAACCCTTTGAATGAACTAATAACATTTATTACAGGTGTCTCACCCAGCGTGTTTTGAATGCACAATGGCTTTTTCATGTTTTTGTGTAACTTTATAGGTCATACACACACACAGACACACACACACACACAGACACCAACGTACACACTGTACACATCTAACATCCCTCTGCTGAGAGACTACCTCCTCCTCTCTCCTCCTCATACTTACTGCTGGTGGCCATGGGGGCCTGCTGGGGGATGGGGGAGGGGGTCTTCTTGGGCGAGCCCCCGTCAGACATGGCAGTGTAAGAGGGGGGCGAGGAGGAGGAAGAGGAAGTGGTGGTGGGGGGCTGGGCCTGCTGGTAGTACACCTGCTGTTGTTGTTGTTGTTGCTGGTGTTGAGGATGCTGTTGCTGCTGAGGGTGGAAGGTGGATGCGTACTGGGACTGGTGGGCAGGGGCGGGGCCTGGGGCTGTCTGACCTATCAGAGGAGGCAGGGGGACGGCCTCGCAGTACTGCGGGGTGAGTGGGAGATGCTGAGAATGAGGAGAGTAGGAGTCGTCTGGCTGGCCGTTGGAGTGAGGGTGGGGCTGGTGCTGGGGGTACTGGTGGGGGCCCGTCATGGCGCTTGGGTCAAGAGGTGGGGGCTTCATCCTAGTGTTCAGGGGTGGGAGGGGGTGGGCCATCGGGAGGGCGGGCTGTGGGGGCAAACTCTGCTTCACAGGCATGGCCATCATAACTGGAGGGGAGGAGGAAGGGGGCAACTGCGCGTACATTTGCTGCAAATGAGAGGCAGACCAGGTGCCGTGTTTAGGGGGGAGCATGACGTCTTGTTGCTGCAGTTGCTGTTGGAGGTGTAGGTGGCGGGCTGCTGTGGGAGGGGACAGGGGGATCTGACGGACCTGTCGGCCCTGGGTGGTCACTCCTGCCTGGACGGGGGAAAAGGCTGAAGCGAGCGAGGTGGAGAGCTGGGAGGAGAGCTGGGCCTTATCCCTAGCAGCCCCCGCCTCTTTCTCCTGAGAAGGAGAGGAGGAGGCAGAGGAAGGAGGAGAGGAGGAGGCCACGCGGACGTAGGAGGGTGGCAGTGTGCTAGCCCTGTACTGTCTGTACTCAGGAGGAGTGTCTGGGTGGGTGGGAGGGGTGGAGACTTTATATTGGAGAGTGGAAACGACTGTGACGGGCAGAGAGAGAAAGACAGGGAGAGTAGAGAGAGAGATAAAGAGTAGAGAGAGGGAGAGAGAGAGGGAGAGAGAGAGAGAGAGAGAGAGAGGGAGAGAGAGAGAGAGAAAGACAGAGAGAGAGAGAGAGAGGAGATGCAGACGAAGAGGAGGACGAAGGAGGGCAACAAACAAAGGAAAACAGAAAAGAGAAAAACGTGAGAAGAATGAAAAGCAACCAACTGAGCAACCAAGCAAGTAAAGATGAGAAAATCAGGAGCAATCCAAAAAACAGAAGCCAGTAGCAAATAAGAAAGAATCAAAATATCATAAAAAGAACAAGCAGCAGAATGCAACATGACTGAGCCATGGTCAGAAAGCATATGGCATTTCCCCCCAACAGTAGCTGGAAGAAAGAGATGGCAGTAGAGCATGTTGCAGGGACGGGGGGGTGGGGTGGTACTGATATCGCCACTGACAGCAGGGACAAAGGGGGATGTTTAAGTCTGTATGTGCACCTAAGGGGCAGACTTGAACATTTATATGTGTGTATGGATCAAAAAGCATAAGGGCGTACAGACTGAGGAGTAGTGGCGGAAACACAAACCACAGTGGGAAAGCCTATAGGAACCTACCGTATCAGGGCCTGAAATCTCTGGGGTTTATAAATGATGAGCTCACCTGTTTGCTGTGCGAAAGTAAAGTGTGCTCTGCCTGACCAAACACTGATAACTTCCCTCATTAAAAAAAAAACAAAGCAGAGCAAATATCCATCTGCTCCTCTGCGAGATTATTTATTGACAGTCGGAGTGTGAGGCGGTGAGGTTTCTTTGTTGACAGTTTTCCCATAACGTGTTTGTGTAGCTGGGAGCGAATGGTACGCAGCCTTCGCTTCATTTCTGGTCCGCGGAGCAACTGGAGAAAGTGTGCGTGTGTGTTACTGCAGCGGGGCGTGGTTGTATTTGCTCAAGCCTCACCTGATCCTGACGTTCGTCGCTCCCGCTCCTTGTGCATTTGATGTTGCTCCATCATCCTGTGAATTGGAAGGATGTCACTTTTCTCCAAGTGGCCATTAAAAAAAAAACAACAACCAAAAAAAAACAGCCTAAGCTTGAAGTGTAGCTCGGCCACCTCTCTGTTTATTACACTATCAATAATCATGATCCTTAAATCAAGATCTGAAGAGGTTCATGGGGATTTTAAGTGGCAGCAGAAAGCAGCTTTGTTTTGTGTAGCCATCTAAAAAAAATTGCAGAATTTCATCATAAAATGTATTAATGATTGATTTCCTGCAATAAAGTGATGGTCAAGAATGCTCTTTCACACAGGGGTGAGAAATCATACCTCCTCTGTGCCTCGCTTTCCTCAGAGGAGGGCCCATTTTGGCGCTGCACGACTGGACCTGAAAGAAGACACAGACATGAGAGAGATTGCGTCAGCCATCATCTGCACTCCAGTCTAAGCTGAGCTACTTTTCCACAGCTCTCCTTTCATGTGTAAACATTGCTTCTTGAGATCTGAAAAAAACGAGTCTATCGACAGAAGACAATTTAGATAATCATTCATCTTTGGGAATGCAAGGAGTCTGTTTTTTTATCTAATTGTAAATTGAATATGTTTGATTAGATTTCCCCTTTCTCACCTGTCCCTTTCTATCTTATGCAGCTTGTTTGTTACACACAGTTTTTCACAGCATGAATTAGATATGTGCCTTCACACTCGCTCGATACTGCTGAAATGCGTCGTCGCCTTGTGTCTTCCTGCACTGTTTTAATTGTTCGATTCAGTCCATATGCATATAATGTCTTTCAGTCTTTGTACAATACGTGTGAGATCAATAGGGAGCCATTAGGAGATTCATCCCCATCTTTAAACAAGCCCTCAGAATGAAAGTAATCACAGAAACCGCCCCAGTAAAGAATGCAGTCGCTGAACAGACCACAGCAGGCATCATGTGAGGTACTTTGCCCTGGAGAGCCAACAAGCTGTTTATAGTGTAATTTGCTCAACATGCTGCCAACCACAGGAATTTCAACTGTAAACCGCAGCAGAAACGGATCTAAGAGAGCGGAATAAACAGGAATATCACAGGAAAATACAGTGTAAATATAAACATTATATAACATGGGACAAAAACACACATGCGATTGGTTCAAATACAATTAATCAACATTAAAGTCACTATGCCACCATTGTTTAGTGACATTTTCATCAGCCACACGATCATCTCAGTTTAGTACTTTGCTTGTTGACCAACTACAGACTGCGCCCCCCCCCACCCCCCACCCCCTGCTAAGTGACAAAGTTAGAGCCTCATTCTGGGGTGGCTATTAACGGGGAGCATCGGAGAGAGCGCTTATCACATATCACCAGAATACCAGTCATTAAACTTCAACGCCCACCGTGACATCAAGAACACCCACGGGTGATATTTCCGTTGGCGGTGCACGGAGCATGGGGGTGTGCGGGCGGGGCCATGGGGGCAGTCAACAAGAGGCAGAGCGGAGGCCTTACATTGCAGTTTGAAAAGCAGAGTCTCTATCACGGCTCAGTGACCATTACAACCACGCTGGAAACAATTACGAAAGATAACGTGAGGCTACATTTTCCTGAAACCTACCACATTCAATATTTCCTTAACACTATATGCCATCAATTTCAGTGAGTAAAATACATCGACCATACTTCACCATACTTCAATCTGATGGCACCTTTCTTTACGGCTTGTATGACTCATTTTTAAGTATAAGTATAAATGTATTTTAGTCACGTCATGGTTTTTTTTCCTTATCTTGTCCTCTCTCAGACAGATTTATAATTCTCTCAGACGTTGGCTCCCTCAACATGTGCTGAGAATGACGTACTGCAATCTATTCAGCCACAACTGATCTGGTTGTTCTTTTAACGAGGAGCAAAGACAAAAAAAAAAAAGTGACGCAAGGAAGATGCCTTGGTTCCCTCGCTCCCTGACACTCCCCTGAACCCTGCTTGTTTAGCTCATGGTAATTAAGTGCTTCGCTTGGCAAAGCTGCACATTAAATTTAGCAAATACCCCAAGGGTTAAAGGCAAAGAAACTCCTCCTTTCTCCTAGTAGGGATGATGCTTGAATAATAACTAACTGTTGCTCTGATCAGGCTTTAATGAAGCACTTCAGAATAGCATTCCTGACGATGAATGTGATGCTAAGAGGGAGTTGATGGGTGACAGTAGAAATGCTCTCTGATGCCTTGCTCTCTTTATGTATCACCAAGACAACCTGTTTTTAAATGGCATCTGCTTGCACCAGCAGCAGAAACATAAAACATGAAATTATTCAAAAATATAAAGATAAAAACACTGAATTACTAGAACATGTATCCTTTCAGGTGAGACTTCAGGGATTCACTCTTTAAAACTAGCTAAAGGTTTTTATTAACACTTCACAGCCTGTTTGCAGCCGTTAATGAGGGAGATTCAAAGGAGACAATTATCACCCCCTGCGCTGGATGTGTATCTGTGCATACGTGTACATGTGTGTGCGTTTCTGTTGCTGACATGGTGTATGTTATACGCCTTTGACGGTTGCCATGGTGAAGGTCAAAGACGAACAGGAAGCCCATGAGAAGAGAGGGCATGATCAGACTTGTAACCATTATATGGGTGCTCAGGAGACAAATGTGTGTGTATATGTGAGTCGTCTTACACTAATTATTTCTCCCTCTTGTATGTAGCCATTCTTTCTCTTTTTTTAATTTGATTATTATTATTATTATTATTATTATATCTTTTTTTTAACTAAAGTTCCTGATTAAAAGGCTTGTTGTGTATTTTAGGATGACCCTTCTAGGTTACTATTATCTCCTGATCTGAACCAATACAAAGGATTTTCAGGCCTCCTCCCTGTTTCCTGGCAGACATGTACAAATGTCCATTTAAAAATAGACAGTTTCCCTTCTACGGCAGACAAATGAATAAAAAAGATCTACTAGACAGATGGCAGATATTCATTTTTTGGACTTTTCTCTAACCTTTGCTTTCTGAGGGAGATATCACTCTTTGATGGAACTG
>JAOXYL010000113.1:12129788-12147297 GCA_028564955.1 Terapon puta | reverse complement strand
ACACACACACACACACACACACACACACAGACATATTGGTAACTGTGTATGGATTCAGTGAGTTGTCTGTTATTATTACAGTCACCATGAGGATTATAGCCTCCAGGGATCACAGAGACATTTTGGGACAGGGTAAAGCCACCGTCTGTGTCTGTGTGTGGGGAGGGGGTGCTATACATTTACAGTATGGATGCCTAGATGCCTAGATGGATGGATGTGTGCATGTGTGTTTGGGTGGGTGCTGGGGTCCAGCTGACGGAGGGAAGAGGTCTGTCTGACTAGCAGGATTAGAGGCAGAGCCCGGCAGGCAGATCATTACCTCACTGCAGTCTTAAATCTAAATTAACCAGGACTTAACTCTCGCACAAGACCTCTAATCTGCTCCACGGGGAAAGTACTGTTCACAGGCACACAGAGGGAAGGAGGCCTGCAGGAACTAAAAACAGCACAAGCCAACTTTATTGCAGAGGAAAAGTGTGAAGCCTGCTCATTTGTAAGTGAGCAAATGAAGCACAGTGAGCTTGTTTGTAAGCAACAGTGAGAAATGTGATGGATGCCAGATTTCAGGGATGGCAGCAATGTTGCAGCATGGGATGTAACACTGCTGCTAAACTACAGTACATGGTAACTGTTAAAAAAGAGTCACATACAGCTATCATGGTCAGGAGTAATGTTACTGTCCAGAGTACAATCCCGTGGCCAATTTGGCAGATATGTCAAAATAACCTTAACATTTGTTTCCACATTTTTCCAATTCTGTTGTTTTTATTTTATTTGTTTGGTAACAGATGCTGATGTGGGGTGGTCAGCACATCATTTTGATCCAGACTGAAATATCTCAACAACTACTGGATTGCCACAAAATGTTAATATCTCAGTCATCCAGGCCATGGTCATGTCTAAGAGTAGGATGCAAGTCAGCTGGAGGTAAACTGAAATATTTGCATTCACCTACCTCTAAATGTTTTCTCTGGGGCTACCACCTCGCATCAATCCTATCATTCTCAGCAATGTCACTGTAACATGCCAAAGATGGTGAACTTGGTCTCATACCTGCTAATCGTCACAATGTTAGCATGCACCGCTGTGCCTAACCACAGAGGCTCTCTTAGCTTCTGTCCCAGGTTACATACTGCATGCTTCAAGAAGGAAATTGAGGTGACACATAAAGTGAATTAAATGAAAATAAAAACGGACAAATTAGTGCTGATGTCTCGACCTACTGGCGACTTACAGGCCTAAATGAATAATACTGTTATTGTTTCATAAATTGAGCTCTGGTATTTCACTTGGAAATACGCTTATTTGCTTCCTGTCTGAGAGTTAAGTGGGAAGACTGACACCACTACCTTGTGTGTTCATTAAATAACTGTTGGTTAAGTTTAGCATCAAGACCAGAACAGGGGGAAACAACTAAGTCTTTGCATTGCATTATCATATCTCATTTGTTTATTCTGTATAAATACTGAAGTGTTGACATGTCAGTTTGTTGTTTTATATGTTGTTGCATATTCTGGGCCATTCTTGGCTAGGAATACCAACAGGTACAACCAGTGAAGACGTGTTTGTTTTACTCTTGATGCTAAGCAAAGCTAGCTGGCCACAAACTGTGTGTTAAACAGAGTATCAAATATGCAAGTTTTTGACTGCCAATAATGACTAACTCAAGAAAAAGGTACAGACTTGCATTTTTTTCCAGAGAATGCACCAAGGATATATTTTCCTTTCATACTGAGCCAAATTCTGTATTTATATTTCTACTGTATGTATGAATATTCATGAGACCTTCCATGTGAAAGGTGCTGAACACTGAAGTATTGTCCTTTAATAGTGATCATGATTAAGACCACAACAATCAGGATTCAAAGACCTAAGCTTAAAAATACCATAAAATAGCTCCATCGAATCCATTAATGCAACTCAGCTCTACTAAGAACAAGAATTGTATAATAGCACATCAGTTCAGATTTTCATAATCTATACAATGTCATCCACGCATTAAAGTACCCAAACCATCATGTGGTCCAGATTGTAATATGTGTACTACACTATAGAGCAGTTTATCTAACCTCTGACCCCATGACACAGTGCTGTACAATACAGCAGAAAGAGCTCCGACTAAGCCCTAAATGAAACAGAGAGAGAGAGAGAGAGAGAGAGAGAGAGAGAGCAGAGCACTGCTGTCTTAATGGCATTAATGCAAACCGCATTAATGTGCTTATGTTCTTAGCTAAATGTCCCAGTTGTTGTGTGCAAAAATCTCAATCTCATGCCATGATGTATCAGTTTGCAGTGCTGCTACTTTTAATTCACACACAACACGACACAAAATTCATGACCTATATTTTGCATTTCTTAGACTGTCCGTTTTACATGTAGCACAGTTTACTCAAATATTATCCCTGGTTACAGGTGTACTTGCACTAAAACACACTAATAAAAATGTGAAAACAACCTTGTAGAGAGTTTATTTATTTTATTGTCATAGTGACAGGACAGAAATGACAGGAACGTTCTGCTTTTGTCTAATACAATGAATGAAATACCTGACAAATCAAGAAACACCATTACACTGATGCAAAGAAATCCACTATTGCTCAAATGGTTTGCAATTTTATACAATGTACATTTTTAAAAGGTTCTGTGTGATTTCTTTTTTGTGCCTGCCTTTTACATCTATCCGTAACATCACAATGCTGCAGCTATCAGGTTTAAACAGCCAGGCAGGTTCTCGTGTCCTACTTAGTGAGAGGTCCAGGTCACTTTTAAACAGCAGCTGCACACACTGTACGCATGAAATTCATTGTCCTTTATTTATAAATCGACGCCCCCTTCCCTTCCTCTTCTCCCTCATGATAACAAGAACGCCAGCAGAGCTGTTTGATCCTACAAAGCTCATTTGGGACGGCAGCAGCAACCAAACCTCCCTCCCCTCCTTCCATCTCTACTCCACATCCTCCATCCTCCTCTCCATGCAGAAAAGAGAGAGAGAAAGAGAAAAAGAGAAGGGCACTGGCCCGAAAGGCTGTGATTTTAGCCAGAAGCTATGCTGCCTTCAATACTTGTGTGAATTAAACATGTATGGAGGCAGCAGAGAGCCCTGCAATTCAGAGATGCTTTATGTGAGGCTACTGAGTGTTTAGAATAAAGAAGATGCTCTGTGTGGCGTTCACACAGAGGGCTGCGTCTCTCTGGCAGCATCTCTGCCTTTGACTGAAAAGATGCGACCAGGCGGGAGGAAAGAAATGAAAAAAAAAGAAGATCAAAACAGATCAGAGTCACAACTTCCGACACTTAACTCTTACTTATGCACAAAATACTAACTAAGAGTTGTTTTGTTTGAGCTTCGTGCCAACTCAGATTGTACACACATACACAATAACTAATCCAAAATAACCTAAATTCTGAATCTAAACGACAGTTTGTTGAGGCCAGATTAAGATTACAGATTAGTATTTTAGCTCTGATTAAAACACAACGGGGAAAGATTTGCCCGTCTGTACTGCTGGAATATCGCAATGCAATGATCAAAACTCGGTGACAGCTCTCACCGTTTCGTTCACAGCAACTCTCTCTTGCTTTCAGTTTACTCGCTGCCTATGACATTTAACTTCCATCACTCATCATTGACATATACTGGGAGAAATGACCACACACACACACGGTCTCACACACTAACCGAACAAAGTGTGGGTACAAACCTGGCAGCGATGTGGCTGTAAAACAAGCCTGAGTCACTGACACTCTGAGGGAGGCAGTAACGAAGCACTTGGAGCCGATGAATGTCCATCTTCGTAGAGAGGAAAACAACAACAGCAAAGGTCTATGACACAAACTCTGTCTCGTGCTGCTCCGCTTCCTTAAAACTATAACTCATTAAAACCAGCTTAATCCTCCTGCCGTAAGCCTGCCTCATGTATCAAAAAAACAAGAGCGACGGCTGCACAAACGGCCAGAAACATCCACACTGAACTAGATTAAAAGGGGGAAAAAAAAAAACCTCCCTCAGTTTTGGATTCTTGTACTGCTGCATCCAGTGTAATGATCCATCCAGCAACAAAGAGATGACTGACGGACGGACCGGCAGAGATGAAGTCATTGACCAGCCTGTTGTCTGATCGCATAACACATGAGCATGTGTTTGTGTGTGTGTGTGTGTGTGTGTGTGATTGAACCTCTGTGCTATTGTCATACTGTTAACCCAAGGGAGATTACCTCACATCCGTCTCAACGAGCCCCGACCCCCCATGCACACACACTAATGTTTTGGAGTGTGTGTGTGCGTGTGTGCCGTTACCCCCCACCCCCACTACCCCAGCCTGCTGTTGCCATAGCCACCCAGCATTAAGTGGAGCCAGTATTTATTAACGAGCAGCTGACCGAACTGTGGTCAGCTCCCATTGATTGGGATGCCCTCTACCTCAGAGGACACATGTAGCTGGTGAACACACACCAACACAAATTAACTGGGAGAGGTGTGCGTGCTGAATGTCCATTAACATCCACTGAGTAATTGACTGGCTCTCAACGCTCAATCAGATTTTGACACACAAGGGGGGCATTTTGGAAGTCATCAGCTTTATCATTGGCTGGAGAGACTTTGTCCAGACTGTAATCCAGATGAATTAAAACTAGTGCTGGGGTATTGATTTGCGTAGAGATTTAGATAGTGGGCAGACAAGAGAGGAGACTCTACGGCACAGAAATGGTTGAGGTAATTTAGAGTTTAGTGTCTCCATAACATAGTTTGTCCAGAGAGCACCATTTTATTTTTAGGTTTTTTTTTTTCATTTTTACTTACACCCACAATTCACATCTTGCGTATATCATTTTTTCATAGTTCATGATGTTCATGATTCCCTGACAATCAATCCTCCTGATTTTTGCACTAGTGCCACCATGAGGTTCAAATCAGCTGCCTTGAGTGAAACTAACTATTGAATACAGTGGTACCCAGAAAAATATTGCTTCTTGTTACGAAAGAAATTTCAGGATACGAAAGGCGAAAATTTCAAAATACGCGCTGCTACTCGCAGCTCCCAGAGTCCACCGAACGTAAACATAATTGTAGCATCCTGTATCTTGGTTTGAAAGTGGTGCGTCCGAGCTGCTCTGCCATGGGCTATTGCCCAGCATCTTCCTGGCATCCCATTGGCTAGGAGGGACCTCTATGTGTATGTGCGTATACCCAGCATCCTCTTCATTTTCCCGTCGGGCCACGAGGATCACCGAAGCCTCAGTCCTATGCTAGCGAAATTCAGTGAAGCACGAAGTGTTCGGACAGTTTTTCATCAGCTTTCGTTTAGTGTTTATTTCAACTTTACGCGTGTGTATTAACTTTTATTTTTATTCTTTACTTTATTCTTTGTTCTTTATTCTTTACATTATGTACAACTCTCATTTTTATGTTTATTGTGCAGTAATCTAATTCTAACATGTATTTGTTACAGGTTTTGATGCATTTTTATAATTTATAAAAAAAAAATGTCGGAATTATGGGGGGCTTGGAAATGATTAGGGCATTTATATGTAAAAAGCAGCTCTACTTAAATTTTCACCTTACAAAACGACTTCCAGAACAAATTAATTTCGTAAGTAGAGGTACCACTGCACTGTGAAATTTGTGAAGGGCATGCATTCCTGTTTCACACAGTCTGTGCACATTGCAAATTGGCTAATGTTAGCACAACACACTAAATTGAAATCATTATGCCTGTGAAATATCAGCATTTTAACCTAGTCAGTATGAGCACACAATTGAAAGACTAAAAATTAAAAATTTGTCAATATATCATGATTGTATTATTTGTAACCAGATATCCAAAAAATATCCAAACATTACATCACATGTCGTCTCAGTTGCAGTTCGTCCTCAAGCAATAATATAAAAATAAATATAATATGATCAAAACGTACAATTAATACAACCATCAAGAGCAAGATGCATCCGTTACGATTCACTCTCTCACACACACACGTTCTCAGAACGGACAGTGCAGTGTGAGAACCACAAAATATTACTCTTTGAACTTTGACCCCCATAGCTCACTGGCCTGCGCTCTGATAGCTGACCTCATATGCCGCAGTGACAGCAAACAACAAGAGTCACACCGCCTGCAGGGGGGCGTCACGGGGCAGGAAATGCCCCTTGTGATTGGTTAAATGAGGGTCACGGTCAACAGTGATTGGTTGAACAGGGGTGCCAGTCAACAGAGATTTGTTTTTCAGGGGCTCACAGTTACGCCTGTGTCAGGCAGAATCACCGTTGGCTTGTCTGAGGCTCGGAGTGCCCAGCTGGACTGCAGGACATTTCTGTGGCAGGCCGGGCAAATGTTAACAAGCTTGATCTGTGACAGACGAGGCTCTGCCGTGCCCCCAGGAGGGGCCGCAGCCTGCTCACTAACATTTAGAAAACGATGACAGGAGATGCAAAACCGCTACAGGGCAAGTGATTGTCAAATGTGTGATGGCAACATTTTTTCCATAGAGCCATTTAGAGATGTAGTCAAGAGATGGGCCATACCAACTCTCCACAACTTCTCAGTTCATGTCATGGACTTTTTCATGTGAAAGCTTCTATTAAATTCACAGGACCAACAACAAAACCTAAGGATCATTTGCATTTATTCATATAAATAAATAGAGTAAATAGATATAAAATAGACTAAAAGGGAGTAAAAGGAAATAAACAATACCCGAAAGTTGACCTTGAGGAAATTTGCAAGTTACAGAGCTGAAACTTGAAAATTTCTAGAGGCCAAAGAAAAACAGGCTCAAAGATGACATTCCTTTCTCTCTGATGGTCTTTTTCTGTCAGCTGTTGAGACACCAGTAAGTTCTAAAAATAAAATCAAAACCCAACAGCACTGCATATCTGAGATCTGTCTTACTGATCAAATCTTTAAAGAGTCTTCCCAAAAATGCACTCAAAATACCTGCATCACAGTTTAGTGAGCAAGACTAAGACAAAAAGTGAGTGCAAAATTGATTCCCTTGTGTTTAAAATTTCACACATTTTGTCAGATGTATAATTCATGTGGCCCGTCAGCTGTGTTATGTCTTTAATGTTGAAGAGTATGTTGTGTTCCTTCAGTTAACACTTACTACAAAGCTCTTACACTTCCAGAAAGCGTTATTGACAAGTGTGTCAGATCATAAACTGACTGTGAAAGAGCCCTAAAAACATTAGGTCACATTGTGAGACTCTGGGCACACAAAACGTCTAAAATGAAGGGCATTATGCTTTTTCTAAAACATTTGACTTAAAAACTAGAAGGATTAAATCAAAAGTAATGTGGATATGTAAGTCAGTAAGTCAAATAATTTATTATACCCAGAAAAGTCAAAGCCGCAATGACCATGGTGGCTGTTTCAGTCACAATATTTGTATATATTGATATAAAGTGTCAATACATTGACTCTGAAGGAATCTTTGATGATGGCTGATTTAGATTTGTCTTCCTAAGACAGGATCATTGGGTGGTATCATGTCTGAAGGAAGCAGCAGTGAAGCATATTGACCCCCATGACGACATCACTTATTCATTACATACCTCTGTAGATGCCAGTTGGCCCTCGGGCTAATTGTCATGGACACATACAGTACAATATGGATAGCAACCCTCCACTTCTACGCGACCCCTCCCCCACTTCTCCTCCTCCTCCTCCGCCTCACTCCACCTTCTTCTGTTCCGTGTCCCATCACTAATCCTGATCCTTAAAGGGAAACACCGCTTCCATTTGGAGGAAAATACTCAGGCGGACACATGGTGGGTAAAAAAAAATATGAGAAAAGTAAGCCAGTCCATATTCAACACAATTCTGATTCTGAGTGATTTCACAGTCAGCGTAGAGGAATTTTCTTTGTATCCAACGACATTAACTGAAATATGTACGTTAATCATATGCTCTGCTGGATTTGTGAGCTGAGAACGACAGAGTAGGAAGGAGGAGCGAGAGAAGGGAGAGCTGACAGCTAAATGTAGAAAGAAGAAGAAATGATGACAGCAATAGATGAGAAAAGATGATGTTCTCTTAAGCATTTCCACAGAATTGGAGAGAAAAAGACTTGAAATGATGCGCCAACATATTATTTAAGTTTCTTTTCTGTTACATTCTGAAATATTACAATCTGTGTAACCGCGTCAGTGTGAGCAGTGCCTCATGAATAATGAACATACTGTGAGAGAGAGTCAGAGAGCTTTTCCCTCCCATGTACTGTACTTTACAGTAGATTACTAGAGTGCGCCCAGTCAAGCGTAAACCTCTGATGTTATCTCTTCTGCCCCACTCGGCTCCACATCTGTATTTGAGCTTCAACAAATCACCACGTCCCACTTTAATCTGCCGTGGCCATATTATGCAGAGATCCCTCTCTTCGTGCATCATCTGGCTTTTGATAGTCCCACTCACTCCGCCATTCAGAGATTAGCGCTCTCTATCCCTTTCTTCCTGTCTCTCCTTCTCACACATGCAACGAGTCAGATGGGATCCGTCCCATGAACGACAGAGAGCAGCTGAGCGGACGCACTGACAGACAGCGAGAGGCTCATTCCTTCTTCCCAGGAAAAAGACTGGACCAATGAATGATTTGCTGAAGGGTAACCAATCAGGCCTCTCCGCAAACAGCTGGCTCCAGAGCAAACACAGACAGAGGGGTGGAAAGAAGGAGACAGACGACAGAAAGTCAGCAACTCCTAGAGGAGATTTTCCTCTCCCGCTTTTTCCTCGATTTCTCTCCAACTAAAACCACTTGAATTTTTCAACAGCATGCAGAGCAGGAACGATATCCAGGACATTGCACACGCAGAAACACAGATTTTCTTGAAGACAAACAATCCCACAAAATGCTGAATGTTTGAAGGACCAAACGGATTTTGCGGTTCGAAAGCGGAGCCAGGCTTTAAGCAGAAACACTAAGAACAGGAGAAGCAACATCATTACGGCAAACTCCAAAGCCAATTTTACTCTCACTCCCACGACCCCAAAAGCACAGAAGTCAAAGAGGGGGAGAAAGGAGGGGGTGATGATGTTGCCTTACCCAAAATCGTCCAGGGAATACATGTCGGTGGAGAAGACGGTCCTCAAGCAAAGGATGAAAGGAGGTATAGATTACGGAGGAGAGGGGGAAGTGTCAGTCTGAGAGGAGAGAGCGGTACACATGCTGTCCGACACTGAGGCAAAGTCGAACCGTTCCCGTCCTCACATCCTCTGAAAATGTCTCACCAAAAAAGAAGAAAAAAAAAAAACTCCACTAGGCCAACACAGCAGACATATGACTGAGACACAGAGAGTGGGAGGGAAGGAGTGAGCAGAGAGAGAGAGATGAGAAGTGTTGCAACAGAGCAAGGGAATGCAAGAGAGAGAGAGAGAGAGCGAGAGAGAGAGAGGATCATGTGACCGGAGCAGACCAGTCACCTCTCTCCGCTCCGAGGATTGGAGTGCCGTCTTTCAACCTCCAAGGAGTCATTTCCACTGGATGGAAATTACATGTTAGCCTATATGAGAAACAGGAGCACTTTTACAACCCGCCTTTCTATGGTGTGTAAAGCTCAGAAAAACCCAAGTGTAGCTTTAAATAGATTCTACAGTAAGTGAATTTGAAAAAAAAAAAAAGCATGCCAGCCATAACCCCTAATCACCATTAAGCACAGAGTGGGGGAACACACAGCAACACACCCCTTCATTCAGCTCGGCCTCATTAAAGGACACACGGCATTAAAGCTCAAAATGAAGAGCGCTGCAGGAGAAGATGTAATGATTCGTTTTACATTGGTGCAACAAAGGATTTCATTCATCTGGTGTAAAATTTGCGGTTTCCTTGTGGCTTCATCAGAGTTTGTCCTCGACCGGTGGTCCATCTGGCTGAAGCAAACTTAGACTATTAAGCTCCTTTGCCACAGCGAGCCAAAGTGTGGGAAACAAAGAGCAATCTAGTACACTGAAAGATTAGGAGGCTTTGTGGGTTTAGATAATAGTAAGAAACAGGCAACAGACTCTAAAATGGAGCCCGGGAGTGCACTGCAATACAAGATAATCTCCTTTTCCAAAACAAGGCCTGCGTGAAACAGGCCTCGCAAATATACATCCAAAACGAGCTGGTAAAGGTAATGTATGCATTTGGTAATGTATGTCCAAAGCCAGACTGTGTAAATGCGCATACATAGATAACATCGGCTATAGTGATAAAAAAAGGTTTAAACTGGAGCACGCTGCATTCAAACGCTTGCAGACTGAAGAGATAGAGAGAGAGAGAGAGGGAGAAGAAAAGCATTTCTTAGCTATAAATGCTTTTCACAGTTTGTGATGGGATCATCTGATATGGCCAGTTTCAGCTCCATCAGGCCAAAGGGACTCATGATTCATCATCAAATATCTGAGAACATAACGCTTGTGGAAGGAAGGATGAAGGGTGTGTGTGTAATAGTATGTGGTGTTTAGAGCATGTGTAGTGTGTGGTGCATTATACGGCAAGAGAGGGGGGATCACTTCTGTATTTGGACTAAAAAAAAGTCAAATGTTAAGCAGATGACAGAGATCATTTAGAGCATCAATACCCAGTCTCTGTGAATCTTTAAAACAAAGTAAGGTGTAACCCTAACCCTTGTGACAATGCATCACTGCCTCTGCATATCTTCAGGTCAACCACATGAAACAAAGAGGGATGTTGGTTCATGTGGTTAACCTCCAGTTTGATCTGGACTGTTTTCAGTTCCTGGAATAAAACTATCCAATCTGTGTGTAGTATGCTTTGGCTTCATTTCATGTTAATTACCATGAAAATATTTAATTTTTTCGTCAAATGCACCTGCAGATAATTTACAGTGAGCGTCCCACTTTGCTTTAAATCAGCATCGCCTCAGTGACTACACAACGACAATGCTTACATTCTAATATCTCAGTCTGGCATAAACATGCAGATGGACACATTGCAAAGCTAGGTTGCTAAAAAGGCTAAAAATTGACGATTGATGACTAAAGCTGAAATCAATCTAACAGTGACCTAAACGTACCCTTCAGTGACGCAAGGTGTCAAGATAATACTGAATGTCCGGTGAGATAAGAATCTTATTTACATATAGTCAGATCCAAATGTATTTTTTCTAAAGTTTTGTATTTAAACAATTTTACACATTTTATAGTTGAGAACTTTGGTGAAATAAATATGATGTCTGTATCTGGACCAGAAATGTTGGACCTCACATCATAATTCTGGTTCAGTTTCTCCAGAGTCCTTTCCTTCACCCTCAGCTCCTAACTGGTCTCCCTGAAAGGCTGAAGCAATCCTACACATCACCCCTGTCAATGAAACCCCGGAGAATGTGAGTGTTGTGGCTGACGCTGGCTCACATGGAGCTGCTCTCCGATCAGCTCGGAGAGGAGGGGTGGGTGGGGGCGGCAGCAGCAGCAGCAGCCTGCAGTAAGATGCATAACTCAGCGTTTTACCTTCCACTGGCTGCACTCGCTCATTCTACCTTTTTCCTGCGATGAGTCACCACAACAAGCACTCCACAAATCACCCTGCATTAATAGTACAGGACGGACGCTTCGCTTTTTTGCCCTCCTCCGCTGTTTCCCTCTTTCACTCTCTCTCTCTCTCTCTCACACACACACACACACGACAGCAGTCAGTCTGACAAGGAGAACAGAGAGATGGACTCGCATAATAAAACCACTACTGTTACTGGACTAAAAATAACTCACTACACACACAAACACACAATTATGAGCGTGTGTGCGGACGCGTTTCTGCTCATACATAAATGCACGTGCGCCCTTACATAAATGCAGCAATGGACGCGGCGATGCTGCACAAACGCTCTCATTGAATTAAATTCTTCTTTTACTCTGGCAAAAAGAGAAGCCGGGTCACCTTGCTGTTGCTCCGCTTTGAGATTTAAGACTTCCCTTTTGGGCTCGAGTCAAGGAACAGATCTGCCTCTGGCAAAAACAAACACACAGGAGCACAGCTTTACAGAAAAGAGGAAGCGGCGTGTTCATCCAACTGGAGTGGAGGATATGAATCTTACATGTTTACTGTCTGAGAGCAAAAGAGTTCAGTTGCCCACTTTGAGCTGTGTGTGGCTACAGGAGAGACGTGGGAGGGAGGGTTATGTGGACCAGGAGATGTAGTCAAAAACACAACATATCCAGATGTGAAAGCACCTATGGCTTGGCTTTCTTTTGTCTTGCTTTTTTTTTTTTTTTTTTACTCTTTCTTCTCTCCCGTCCTCTCTGAAGGGAGTAAAACCACGACTACACACCCAGACAGTCAGACGCTCGCACACAGGCGGATGAACACCGGTGGCCACAGTGAAAAGTGGATCTGTGGAGGAGAGCTGTCAGAGTGAATCTGAAGGCATATAACAGGATGGTGCAGGCTGCGGCTACGGAGACATGGAGGAGTCAAACTAAAGGGGGGGTGGGATGGATATAACAGGACCAGGCTTCAGAAATAGAGGAGAAGATTTGGGCCCCGGCGCATTTTGCATACCAACATAAGCGGAGGGGGGTGGGGGGCTCAACATGCCAATTTCAACAGGAGACGCATCTCCTGCACACTGAGTGTGTGTGTGTGGATCTGTCAGTGAGTAGGCTTATGTAGGTGTGTGTGTGTGTGTGTGTGTGTGTGTGTTTGGGGGGTTGGAGGGGTGATAACCTGCCTGGCAACCACCAGAATAAACACCCTCCTCCTCCTCCTGTCATGGTTATATGCACCCTCACTCATCTTCTCCGTGTTCCCCCCCCCCCCCCTTGCGGACCCTCACATCACCCGGTGCATCAGCGCCGTTATCTCACCGGCCGCACCGCGCTGCTGCTTATGTGCAGAAATAACATGATGCTGTCGTTTCCATGACAACATTAGCCCGGCTCAAAATCCTGCATTCAGCTCTACACAACACAGGGCGGGTCCGGCGGTGACAATAAAGGAGGGGGTAGAGGGGGGTGGGGGGGTAACACAGAGAACCCGGGGGAGCAAAGCCGATCTAAACGAGCCGCTTTGTACGTGAGGACCGTGAGGCGGTAAAGGACGGCTGCGCGGGGCCGAGGCCCGGTGGGTGGGTCCGCGGATGCTCACAATGCTCCGTCTCCGTCTGTATGTTGTTTTAAAAAAAAGAAAAAAAACATAGAGGCCTAAAATGCAGATGCGGGCTGGAGGCTGAGCTGCCTCTGTCGTGACGCGTCAAACGGAGCGCGTGCTGCCGGTGCCGCCGCTTACCTCATTTTCCCGTCTCTTGTTCAGCCGGAGGTGATGGCACCGGCGAGACTGATGAATGAGACCGCCGGTCCGCTCCTTCTGTCCGTCTGTATTTATATATATTTAAGAGAACAGTCTCGTGGAGGTGTTGGGGTGAGGGGGGGTTTGGATGGATGGATGGAGGGTAGGGGAGGAGGGGGAGGCGGGGGGTCTCGAGGCGGCTTCCACCCGGCCCGCGCGCGTCAGCAGAGACTCGCCTCGGAGGTTTGGCGATGAGTCGTGTTGCAGAGGCGCTAGGCGAGGACGCGAGCGTTGTCTCCCATCCGCTTTGTGCTCCGGTGTCCGCGCTGTCCGCACGCGCCGCCGCGGGTCCTTAAGTCCATGTTCGGCCGGGGCTCGCGCTCGGTCGAAGACGGTGCACGGTGGTCGTCGGCCGCCGCCTCCCTCACGCCATATTTTCTTCCCATTCGGAGTGTTTAGGTGAGGTGGAGAGATTTGGAGTGTGTGTGTGTGAGGGGGAGAAATGCTAATGCTGCGTGCGGGGGGGGGAGAGAGAAGGGGAGGGGGGAGAGGACCGGCTCGATGCTGCCCACCTGCGGCGAAGACGCAGCGTTGCAGCCCACTGATGGCCCCTCTCCCCTCCCCCAAATTGCCACTATACCCACAAGGAGTGCTCATATATAATATAAGTAAATTTTTTTTCTTGCAGGTGCCTGTTAAATGTATCGTTTTTTTAGCTCCGTATGATCATTTTTAATAAAGAAACACAGGCCATGCGAGTGTGAAAGTGCATTATATTTACAAATAACACTTCCTTTTTTCAAGTTAAGAACACATTAATGTCATACAATGGAAAATAAAAGACACAGCCCCATAGGAATTTCATGTTGCATTTACTTCCAGACACATGTTAAATGTTCAATGGTATTTTGCAGCCCCAAGAGTTTAGTGGTGAGACGAGTCATGTTACATTCACACTGTGGAGTGGTGACTTTACATCACTGCTGTTAGAGTTTACTGCTTTACCTGAAAAAAAAACCCAACTCCAGCAATCATACAAGTAACCCTGATATGCTTCACATTAGTGGCAGCTCTGGTTACACTGAAATCCCCAATCAAAGACATTTTATTTGTTTGTGCATGTGTGTGATATTGACTTGCTGTTGACCACAAGAAGGAGGAGTGTGACGTGATGAAACAGCACGAGGCTCGGAGAGATGGGAAGCAGACGTAATTTGTTCTCAAAAAGCTCCAGTAAGTGCTAAATGGTGATTTGCTCGGTCTGTCATGCAGGCGAAGAGACCTGCTGTGTGTTTATCAGGCTGAAGCAGTGCATTATAGTAAAAAACAAAAACAAAAACACCTTAAGAAGGTTCAGTTAAATGTCTTGCCACTGACTGATGGTCACACAGTTTGAGGAGCACATCAGATATGAACAGTTACAGTGTAATGGTCTCACCCTTCCCCTTCCTAAACTGATCTGGGTGCAAGAAAATGCAGATAGATACAGATCTGAGAAGGCTTCACATCATTGAAAGGAAAAAAAAAAGCTTGATTTTCCTTTTCCTTGCACCCCAAGGCGAATAAAAGCCACAACAACTCATTCCAAACCTCTTCAAATACTGTCTATTCACCCACGTCTTCGCTCTTATCTGTTTCAAGCCTCACAGTATATTTACACATCTGGGATTAGGCAGGGATTTACTGTGGGGGAAAAAAAAAACTGAAATTGGCAGTGAAGGATCAATAAATAATAGAACAGGCATCTTTTTCTCAAGACCTAGAAAGAGAAAAATGTACAACGTGTTCAGATAATGTTGAGGGTTCTAACTCTGAGTCCAGATATTAACGTTTTCATTGCCAATTTTCCAAAATGAGCATATTTCTGATGAAGTCACGGCTGACATCTGTATAGTATTGTGACTCCTGCATTTCATGATAATGTCCACCAAATTCAACACTTGCATAGACTGTATGGGTAGTTTTCACACACAATTAGTCAATGCAAATAAATCAATAATGGTTGAACAACAGTTGAATCCGTCATTAACTGTGGTTCATGCTGCTGCTTGATTTAGTAAGACGCATTTAGGGCTCATTTTGATGTGAATAAAGGGGAAGAGTTCTGCTTCACTAGTGCTTTCCTGAGTTGTTAAAATACAAAAAAAAAGAAACTTTAACAATTAGAAAATCACTATGTCCTTTCTCTCCGTACACAGTTTTTGTTGCAGTGCTCTTGGATCTCCAGCGCAGTGAGAGTCAGTCTGGAGCAGCTCCGACAAACCTCTTTGGCTCGCTGTCTCTGGCGGGAGTTTGCATGATACAAGAGCAGTGAAAGCCAAACTGTACAGTCAGTGCAGTCAGAAAGTCAGAGCCTTTGGTTCTGTTTGCTTGGATTTGATCCGTTTTGATTCGTTTTGTCTCATGTTATTGGTGAGCAGGCTACAGTACGCACGCGAGAGAGAAAGAGATTTGTTGTCTTACATGTAGTGTGAATAAAGAAGAAAAGGAAGAAATATTCAAGATTTTTGTATTTCAAGCAACCGCACATAACACCTCCAACAGTTCATCTCATTTGGGATCTGAGAGCAGATCAGGAAGGAAACCCCTGGTTCCTCTTCTGTCAATTCACTTCAGTTCAGGCAGATCCACTTTTTTGTTTTTAGCGTCTGAGTTAATTGAAGTTTGGTTCGGTTCAGTTTAGTGCAGTTCAGTTCGCCTCAGATGGGCGTCTGGCCCAGCAGCAGTGAGAAACCGACAGCATCCGTCTGCGCCCGCTCACTCAGACTATCCTCCACTGCATCACGCTCATGTCCTTCCCTCCGGTTGAAACCAGGTAGCTGTCGTCATAAAGGAAGGCCACGTTGGTCACGTGACTGCTGTGGCCGCCGTAAACGTGGCTGGGAGCCTGAAAAGAAAGATTAAATTTTCACTTTCCTTTACAAGAGCTTAATCTCCTTCTCAACATCACAGGTAGAGTATACTTTGCATGTCAGAGGACAGAATCTCACCCTGAACTGTGAACAGGGGTACGAGAATAAATGGACCTTCCCAAAGTCGTCTCCAGTAACTAGGAGGCTCTTATTGTTGGTCCGGCATACAGCGTTGATGTCTGTGCCGTCTGAGCCATCAGGCCACAAGCCTGAGGAGCAGATCGAAGAGGAGAGATCTCTTGAATAGACATTAAACACAGAAACACACACCTGAAGAGGTAAAGGGAAAGAGCCTTCACTTACCAAAGACCTGGAAGCCCAGAGTGCAGGTGTAGGTGGCCCATTCGATGTCTCTGGTGGTCTCCACACTGACCACCTGTTTACACACTGATGGGATCCCTAAGAAAACACACACACACACCAAATGCACATAAATTAGTCTCAAGGGTGCAGTTGCTTTAACAAATTCAACACTGTGCAAGTGTTTAAATATTAACAGTCATACTCTTGAGTCATCTTGACACATTTTTTTAAGCACCAGCTTCACAGCAAAAATGAGTTAACTCATGTTGTGATTAGAAAGTGTGTCCACTAAGAGTTAATGTGTTGCTATGCACAAAATTACACTATAGTAATCAATATTTAATGTTATAGGGAACTCTTTAAAATTTGAAGCCAAGACTTCAGAGGTGCTTTTTTAAATTTACAATCAAATTATTTTTGAGAATCATGTATTAGTGTGCATTACATAAGAAAATGCTTTGTGTCCTTATTGTGGTGTGGTTAGTGGTGATGTGTTACTGAGCAGGTGCTCATAAAATGGATAAAGGAGTCAGCTGATGCAGAAATTCACTTCACACTTCACACTGTCTGTCAAAGCTATGTTGCAACATTTTAATCATCATTTAATATGCAACATTACACAGTCATAAAACCATGAAAATAACAATGGCTGTGAGAGGAAGATAGAGATCATACTCACAATACAGTATCTCATAGTCCCCTGAGTTGGATACCAGGTACTGGGAGTCCACTGACCAGTCAAGATGGGTGATAAAACTAGAGTGACCCTGAGACATGACACAAAGAACAAGTTAGATTATCTAGTTGATTTATTATTTATCTTATTATTTAAATTTCTAATTATTCCCGAGGGAGAGGCTGATTCTTCGAGCAAAAGAAAGAATCCTAAATATGTGGTGATCCTTCGTCATTATGTTACGTAGACACAGCGCTGTGTGACTCAGCTTGTTGTCATTTATCATTTGCAGCGGCTCGATCAACATGCAGAGGGGTGTACGGAGTGGAGGCCCAAATATAGAGATGAGGAGGGAACTAAATATAAAGGTGATGCAGAGAGGAACTAAAAATAAAGGAG